>SNQJ01S0204906.1:12390-28916 GCA_010110895.2 Picea sitchensis | reverse complement strand
AAGTTGTGATTGGTTTTTAAAACGCCACGTGGCCCACTCACAGGGTGCCACGTGGCGCTGCATCATTGGTTCATTGGTTATGGTTTATATGTAAAATTTGGTATACCGTCGGGGGTCGAACCCGCGACCTCCCGGGCGGGCAATGTTCTATGAAAGTCGGGCTAGCCACGACGCCGACTGGTGGTGCTTGTTAAGCATTCGGCAGTAATATTATTTCAATTGGTTCGTTGGTTCGTTGAGCGGCAAAAAGGGTCGGGGCTTCGCCCCAGCCCTCGGCGCATATACATGAAACCATACCATATAGCCGGGGTCGTTACCACCGTTTGCGCGCGGTTATAACAAATGACGCGTGGGCACATGCTATAAACTCCATATGACCTGGGCTATGGGTTAAACCAAAAGCGCTGGGTGTTAATACATTAAGCTATCGGTTCCAAGCATTACGTCGATATGACCGGGAGCAGGGGCGAGCGTGGGGTGGCCAGCGCCATGCGCTTGGCCACATGGCCACCATACGATCGGAAATAGGGGGCCGCGCCTAGGGATCGGGGGCTGCGCCCGATTTTGACCAAAAAACTTTGCCAAAAGTGGGTTTTTCAAATGAATTTGGTTTTTATTAATTTAATATGCCTATTTTTGTTGGATTTCTTCCATTTTTGGGGGATATTGGGCATTTTTGGAGGCCAGATTCTTGGAGGAAGTTGGGGATGTGAAACCAACTCCTTTGCTATATAAACCAGGCCTGTTTGAGGCCAATGTATAGTCATTCAGAGCAGAGTTATGCTGAAGGAAAGCCAAGCCAAAGTCAGTTTGTTGCAGGGAAGCCTTTGAGGTGGAAACGCTGTCGGATCGTTTCTGGGAGCTTGGAGCATCAGTTTTCCATGCCATTTCTTTTGCAGGGTTCTTGAGATCTGGGACAACAAGACCAGATCAGTCTTGTAGCCTTTGGGAATTGCTGAGATGTAATTTTGAGCACTTGAGCAGAAATAAAGTCATTCAGAACAGCGTGAAGCTATGTCAAGGAAAGCCAAATAAAGTCAGCTTGTTGGGCTGGGAAGCCTTTGAGGTGGAAACGCTGTTGGATCGTTTATGGGAGCTTGGAGCATCAATTTTCCATGCCATTTTCGTGGGTTCTTGAGATCCGGGACAACAAGACCAGATCAGTCTTGCAGCCTTTGGGGAATTTCCGAGATGTAATTTTGAGCACTTGAAAAGAAATAAAGAAGCCCTCACCAGGAAAGCGTCCGAGACTTAGGGGCAAACTACTAAAGTCAACTCGTTATCAACCCTCGTGATTCTTAAGGGTTTGTTGTTTATGATTCTTTTCATATCTGCATATGCTTTGAATGTCATAATTCCTTTTCTTTTCCTCATTCTTTCATTTAATTCTCAAATGGTTAAATTATTCATGCAAGTTTAAAAACTCAACCATAATCACAAAAGATCCTCACGGACAATTGGTATCGAAATTAGTTGATGCTTGGATTTTGAGTTGTACGATAACCAGGAAAGCCATGTTAATGGTGAAGGCGAAGCTATGCAGAAACTATTAATTGGATTGAGAAAGAGCTTTCAAAGAGAATATGGCATCAGAAGAAGCAATGTATCATAATGAAATAGAGTTGCAAAATACTTTATCGTCGTGTCTGAGATGGTAAAGGTATTAAATGATGATTACTTGGAACAAAAAAAGACCAAATCTGTGTGAATATTCAAAGGGAAAAAAGTGAAGAGGATGAGGATCATCCTCACATTCCTCCTTCAATTCGGCCAACACCTTCTTCTTCTTCTTCTCAATTTCAAGTTCAAAATCTAATGAGAAGAAAAAATGCGTTACAAGCATAAACATGAAATGCCATTATTGTTAAAACTTGATGTAAAATTTGAGTTTCGCATATATGATGGCAGGAAGTGAATGCGTAGAAACTGATAACCGGATCGTGACAAATGGAGGTATACCGCAAAGGTTCAAAGAAATCATGATGAGGCCACACAAAATTAAGTTGGCATCTTTGAGACTCTGCGTGTACAACCTAATCCGGGTGGAAAAGCAAGTCTCAAAGGAACACAAGATGTGGGTAAAGTATTTCCATCATGGAAGAATTTTATTTCAGACTTAGGAAACAATTTTATCCTTTGCTATAAAGAAAAAGCACTCATTGAATGGCAATCTTTAAAGCTAAGAAAGGACAATCTGTGCAAGAATACACCGATGGATTTGTGGAAATGAACTAATGTTAGACATTCCCTTTGCAAAACACAAGAAACACTTCTATGAAGTATATAGTGGTTTGGCTCAAGACATTAGAAACCCTGCTTTCATGTTTGGACCCACTAACCAGATGAGGTTTCGCTCGCTGCCATATATTGAAGCATGGAATGTAGGTGTGTCAGGGGAATCGCCATTTTCAAAGAAAGATGATAAGAGGAAGGCATGGTAATGGCAAGAATGCAAACACCATGACAAAGAAGGAAGAAAACCCTTGCAAGCATTGCAAGAAAGAGGGACATGATGAGGACAAATGCTGGCGCTGTGCATTCGAATAAGAGACCAAAGTGGTTCAAAGGAAAGAAGGGAACACAAACAAGATTTGTAACGACATCAAATCCTATAGATTTGGGATCGGATTCAGTGATGAATCTAAGATGACATTGTTTGGTATGCAAGGTAAATTTGGTGAAGAGACCGATTGTAGAAGCAAGTTATTTCATATAAGAGTAATAATGCTGCATTAATAATTCAAGATATATACACTAATCGACAAAGTGGATCTCAACTCCAAATCTAATCTCTGAAGTGTTGGTTAAAAAATTGGGATTACTAACACAAACACATCATAAGCCATACACACTTAACATGAGTAATCGTATTAATCGACAGCACATAACAAAGTAGCAGCCACCAAATGGTAATTTCAGATAAGCATGTGGATGAAGTTACTTGTGATATAGTGTCGTTAAAAGAATGTGGAAATCGTCTTAGGTAGTCCGGATTTAAAGTTGATCAGAAAGCACCTTCTATATAAGAATCAAAGATCACCATCAAAGAAGGTCATGATTACATACATGTTCATCATGTTAAAAAAAGTAAAAAACTTCAAACAATGGAACAGCTAACGCTGCGCAAGTTAGCGACAAACCATTAATTGTGTCAAGTGAAGTGATAGATCTTAAGTAAGAACAGGACATGATTATTGAGTGGAAAATTAATCATAAATTGCTTCCAGATAAACTCATGTCGTGCAAAAACTTCAAGTATATCGCTCATTTCATAGCCATTTTTCCATGTTATCATTAGCAATGTTTTCCACATGGATGATATTGGCTTCAATAAAATGTGACAGACTACAAGTGGCTAAAAATATGTTATCAATTGTCATGATTGTGTTACAAATTATCTTGATGAGACAAGTGCACAAAACAAAGTTTAAAGACAAAGGACAAATTGGGTGGCGTATCCCACACTTGATGACTGGTCAATAACCTTTGGGGACCAAAAGGTCTTTTTATGGGGAGGTGTGATCTGAAATCGGATCTAGAAGCCTGATGGGGCTTGAAAAAATGCTCAAAAAAATGAAAGTGCTCGAATTTGACGAAACCGCGCTATTGTGTCCGGCTCCTCGGGCTCTCGATTCGCGGTATTTACTCGCCGGAACCAGTCCTATTGGAGAAGATATCGCCGCTCAGTCCAAAAAGTCAAAACAGCAAAAAGCGGGGATGATCGACAACCGCATACCCACGCAGTCCGGGTACCGACGCGGGTGCGGGTCCGCATCACCGACGTGGAGTTTGCTACCGGCAGATTGTACCGTGAGGAATGCATCACCGTGACGCCGACATGTGTCAAGTGGGATTTTACCGGGCTGCACGCTGGACCAAGACGGAGGTGACATCGTCACCACCACAAGGTGACACGTATGATGACGCCGCGATGATGATCGGTACGACGCGCTGGGCGAAAGGATCAAGCAAAGACGGCAACACAAAAGATGATAGGTTGACGGCACACACATGGTCCAATTAGGATCGACGCTGCGGTCAAGTTGTGGATTATTTAAATGCCATCGGCCCACTCACAGCCACGCATACCAAAACATCATTGGTTCATTGGTTACGGGCTTATATAAATTTGTATACCGCCATCAAACCCACACCATGGCAACGTCGGCGAAGTCGGGCTAGCCACGGCGCCGACCGGCAGTTGTTGTTAAACATTCGGCATTATTATTTCAATTGGTTCATTGGTTCAAGACAGTAAAGGGGCTCGGCTTTGCCCCGTACCGGCGATATACATGAAACCATACCATAGGTCAATAAGCACCAATCGCTTATGCGTGGTTATAACAAATGATGCGTGGGCACATGCTATAAACTCCATATGACCTGGGCTATGGGTTAAACCAAAAGCGCTGGGTGTTAATACATTAAGCTATCGGTTCCAAGCATTACGCCGATATGACCGGGAGCAGAGGGCGAGCGTGGGGTGGCCAACGCCATGCGCTCGGCCAGATGCCAACCATACGACCGGAAATAGGGGGCCGCGCCTAGGGATCGGGGGCTGCGCCCGATTTTGACCAAAAACTTTGCCAAAAGTGGTTTTTCAAACTAATTTTGGGTTTTTGGCTAATTCTAATATGCTCTATTTTTGTTGATTTCCCTTCCATTTTTGGGGATATTGGGCATTTTTGGAGGCCGATTCTTTGGAGGAAGTTGGGATGTGAAACCAACTCCTTTTCTATATAAACTAGGCCTGTTTGAGGTCAGGGGGACAACTTTGGGGGGCATTCAAAGCAGAATATTGCTGAAGAGAAGCTAAGCCAAAGTCAGTTTGTTGCATGGAAGCCTTTGAGGTGGAAACGCTGTCGATCAAGCTTCGGGAGCTTGGAGCACGCTTTGCATGCCGCTTATTTTGCGTGGTTCTTGAGATATGGGACAAGACCGGATTAGTCTTGCAGCCTTTGGGCATTGCCGAGATGTAATTTTGAGAACTTGAGAAGAAATAAAGAAGCCTCCCCCACGTGAAAAGGCCCGAGACGAGGGTAACCATTGTGTCAACCCGCTATCAACCCTCGCTGCTCTTGTGGTTTGTTGTTTATGATTCTTTTCAGATCCGCATATGTGTTTTGGAATGTCAGCTAACCTCTTCTTCCTTTGCCTGATGAATTAGCGACCATTTAGACGACATTGACAGATGAATTACAGAATCATCAGGATTATTCACCACATGCGGGCACAGGTCGCGGCGACATTCACATTTTCTAGGAGTTGAGCTAGGAGGTCTAGATGAAGTTGGAGCGCGTCGAGAATCGGGGGATCGCAGATCCAAAGGATGTATGTATTGTGACATCGAAAACCTTGAAACCATGACGGGAGGTTGACTAAGGTCATATGGTAGCGGTCACGGGGACCAGGGCCTAGCCAGGAGGACTAGCACACAAAGGGGCGCATCGGGTTTTGAGGACTGAAACCCTGACAAGGAGTATAAGGTTGCGGTCTTATAAGGGATAGTCACATGGAATAGAGAGCATAGCCGGTAGGGGATAAGGTGAAAAGGGGAGATCATCGGGTAATCGGGATTGAGAGGTAAGAAGCTTCTCTGAAGAAGCATACCAAAACCCCAAGTCCGAGCAATGCTTCAGGAATTTGTTCACGGCTCATGCAGAGGCAGTGAGGAAAGAAGAAAGGACCTCTGGATCGGGTATTGGAGCGTAGATCTCCACCCCTGTGAATCTAAAGAGCCACTTCAAACCACCGTAGCGAGAGGATTCCATCCTGTGAGTGGGAGGTGCATGCAGAGACCCTTCGGGGTAGGCGTCTACGACCTCACGTCATCAGTATCCAAGGATTGGCAGGGCCTGGAATATAAAGTTAAGTGTGCACGAGTGAAGGGGAAAGAGATAAGGAGAAGGAATAAGGAAGTAAGAGGTCGATGGGACGATGCATCAGAGTGGCTATGATTTTACGACATTCTTCCAAAGTGCTAGGTGGACTCAAGATTCCATGTCGGCATCCGAGTCAGCACAAGTCAGTGAAATTTCACAGAAATTATTAAAAATTATTGGAAAACTTTGGTGTTTTCCAGGTCATGTTTTCTGTGGCCATTTTGAGGCCCCAAATAGTGTTTTTTTAGCTATTTTGAGAACCAAAAGTATAGAGTGAAATAAGGCACACTTATATTTGTATCTCAAATGAAATAGCTCGGAGAGATCCTTAATGTTGTAAACCATTCATCAAACTGAAAGCTAGTATCGTGAAGTTACAAGCCAAATAGTGGAGGGTAAATTTTAAGAACCAATTAACTTTTGAGGGCCATAAATTCATGCTCTAGAATCAGATTGGGGCATAGGAGTAGTCTACAAAAATATCTTGAGCCATATAAGATGACCATGGAGTCAAAATAGAAATATGGGCACACATAAATTTATAGGAAGGCATAAAAGGTTCATGTAGCATCTGTGGGCCAAAAATACTAATTGGGTTGAAACTTCAAGAGGTTGTATATCTAGTAGCATGAAATCCAGATGAAGATGAAACTTGGAAAGATTATCCAAAATATGATGATGAAGGAACCTAGTTGGGATCTTGTCAAAATCCCAAAGGAGCAAAGAAGATGCATGGGAACAATTAAAGATTGCACCTGGTTGAAGGGTGAAGAGAAAGAATAAATGGGTAATCGTCAAGTGACCATAAATTTATGCTCGTAACTCATAATAGAGAAAGGAAGTAGTCATTCTAAGGGTCATGGATAGAGGATTCCTATATAAGATTTATTATAAAAGAAAGGATTTAGTTTTTATATGTGTTTAAAAAAATAATTAGTTTTAGAGAATAATGAATCCATTAACCAATAAAGACACTCGGTATGCATGTTCTTTAGTTCTTCATGTTCTTTAGTTCCTTGCAGGGAGACACAATTCCAAGATGGAGTCTAATGTTGTAACATGTTGTACCAAAATAAAATTCAAAAATTTCATCTTTATTTGAATAAAGTTTAGAAATAGTTCAGTTTCGGATAGTGTTAGAATTAATTTTTATTTTTATGTTTTTATTTGACTTTAAATTTATCCATATGGCTTTCATGGTCATTGTGATCCTACAATCCAATCATTGACCTCTATCCCAACTTCAAATAAACAAATTATATATATCGGTAATCCCATATCGAAGAAAATCGTGTGCCTAATATCAATGGCCTGAAATATTCATGTGTAGATCAATGATTCATGTCCCTTTTGTGTAATTCCTCATTGGATTCCTTAAACCCTTGATCACTCCGAAATGAGCTCACCGATGGATGGCATGGATTGTCTTTCTCCTTCTCTGATAGACGTTTGAAATTAAATCTAAAAGCTCTAGTAAATAATAAAAATCAACGTTCTAGATTCACACGTGGCTTCCATGATCATCTTGTCATTCAATGGCTGAGATCCAATCTCATTAATCGCCTTGTCTTAATTCTACGTTCAATTGCATCTCCTAATTGGGTACTCTGATGGATGTCCCATATTTAATCTTAGACCTGTATCAAAAGAGATCGATCAATGGTCTAGCTTTAGTCTCATATCTCGATATTTTCTCCTCCCAAATGATGTCTCAACATGCTAGGGAAACATTGTTAGGTTCAATCAATAACTACCACGTGTACATGGGAAATCCACCAATGAAAATTCCCATACATAAAAATGAGTGACACGGCACGAATTCCATCACCCTCGCTATAACATGGACCAATGGAAATGGATATGTCCATACTCACGCTAACATGTAATTGTTAATGTTTCTTTAGCTAATTTTGGTTTGTGCTAATATCAGATCGAAG
The DNA here is from genome assembly GCA_010110895.2 of Picea sitchensis. Taxonomy (NCBI): domain Eukaryota; kingdom Viridiplantae; phylum Streptophyta; class Pinopsida; order Pinales; family Pinaceae; genus Picea; species Picea sitchensis. Next base: position 21,097 of record SNQJ01S0204906.1, on the reverse strand, counting down.
ACTATTAGTCATTCATAAAGGAGTATAGATCAATAGTGGTGATTGGATCCCAGATATATCATATCAACGACCGAGATTCTTTTGGATCTCGGACATTGGGATATATTGGAAAGATAAAGCCCAAACTTTTCAGACAATCTGGGAACCTACATATGTGAGCTGATGTATGCAACCAACTAGGAGGTTACACATCATGTTGGGCCATCGCCACTGGTATATCAAAATGTTTTTTAATATTTACCCCTTTTGATCTAAGATACGTTAGCACTACCACATCATACCGGACCACCGACTCTTAGACATAAGACTTCAAATTACCACCATTCGATCTGATCCGATATGATGTCATGTCAGGCCACTGAATGTTGAATCACCAAATTGTTTCTATGCTACCTTCCATGATATCTTTCTGGACTTTGGATTGCAAGAATATTGAATTTTCAATATAATTTCTTACTACAAAAAAAAAAAAGAGATCTCAGTTTTTGTTTCTTAAGTTCACGCGACATTTCCTATTTTCAAGTTTCCTTTGTTTCCATAAACTATTTCCTTCATATCAATTTGTCAGTCATGTTACATTTGGTAAAAATTCCACTGCAATAAGTTTCAAAATTAATATTAAGGTACAATCTTTCCTTCATTTTACCGAGAGTAAAATATGACCTGTATTTTGATAATTTGTTTGTAATTTGTAAGAAGTTTCGTAACACGGGAAATTTTCATGTTATTTCTTCTATTGGACAAAGAGTAATATTTATATTTATTGGATACATTGATTTTTGTTTCAATTTTGTTTATGTCAATGTGCCTTTCATACTATTGAACTTTTGGAAGAACTTAATTAATGAGACCAAGCCTCTTTATTTCTCGATAATTATTTATCAAAATCTCATATTCAAGAGTAGAGAATAGAGTCTTATAATCAAATATATTATTATTATGATATGCCTTGACATTGTTCTTTGAGCCTAGAACAATCTGAAGAACAACAAAGTGCATGTTGTGTACAAGTTTATCTATAATTTTCATAATCTCTATGCATGTCTATATTGTGACCGATCCATGCTCCAAACAAGTTGAATCAAGGAGGGGTCCTACTCTAACATTGCATGAGAAGAAAGGGGGGATATTGTCCCCTCATTAAAATCCAAAGGCTTGAATATACTTTAATCTCACAAGGCACCAAATCCTAGAAGATCCATTTGAATTGTTAATTGAGAGAGGGTAATTTAGGAAGGGATTTGATCCCTAGAACATAGGTCCCCGATTATAGGGATCCTGAAGGTATGAACCCTTCAATCAAGGACCAACTAAAGGGTTGATTGATGTAATCTTTATTATAAATAATATATATGGGCTATCCCTAGAGGTCTTATTCATTTTGTTGAGCATTAAGAACTCTTAGAGAGATGAAGAATACAAACTCTTTTTATATGTATTGTAGTTTTGAATTAGTGTGATAATGTAGAAAGTTTCCTTCCAAATTTCATGCCATTGGTCCATACAAAAATTGTAATATACTTACAATAAGCCATAATTAAAAAAAAATGTATTATATAGAGAGTAAAGAGTGTATTTCCTACACCTATCTAAGCTTTGATCGTAAGAAGTTCTGGAGGAAAGTTCTAATTCGTAAAAGTAAAGAAAATAGCATGATTCCCTTGAAGGCCTATAATTACTACCTTAAGAGTATCTGCACATTCACTAATCATATGGACACCATTCCAAACATTCAATAAAAGATTTAAAATAGGTGAATTAAATCTCTAACTTTAAGGATAATATTGAAGACCTCTATCATAAATTTACAATAACCATTTCCACTTCCATTAACAAGTTCCCTTCAGGTCACATGTAAAAATAATAATAGAAAAGTCAACCCTCGGTATGATAACAAATTTCAAATTGATAGAAAACTATTTTGATGAGTCCCTAAACTTGATAAGATAAATAATTACAAATCCATAATTAAAGGAAAAACTATATAAATAGAAAATAAAGAGAACTTTTCACACTATCTAAGCTTGATCCTAAGAAGTGGAGGAAAATTTTAATTGGTAAAACTAAAGAAAATAATAGGATTCCCTCTTGAAGGAATAGAATTACTAGCTTAAAAGTATCTACAAATTCCCTAATGATATGGACACCTTTCCAAGCATTCCTATAGAGGATGGTTTTATGGAAGACATAGATTTTGGGGTTAATCATCTCATAAATGGGAAATATGGGGTCTATTAAAGGGCTACCAAGATGAAATTTTAAAATTGAGGGCCTATCCTCATCCCTCACAAACACAAGCTCTTCAATTTGGCAATCAAGCATGGCTTCCCTAAACCATCGATGTAAAGCCTCATTATACCTATTTTTAAAAAGTGGGGATAAATACATTCCCTATAATTATAGGACCACCATGATTAGCCCAATTTTATCCAAGATGACAATTATTTTGGAAAGAAGATTAGCCTATGGTTAGAAAGACACCAAAAAAAGAGCTAAAGGGAAGGATGGATTTAGGACACATAATTCAATTATGGACCACCTTGTTAATCTTAGGATCATCAGGAGGGAGTGATGCACAATAAATCAACTGCTAGGTTAATTTGTTCACTTTAGAAAAGATTTGACATAGTACCCATAACAAACCTTTGGAATATGTTGGAATACCTAGGATGAACCCACTTAAATGTAAATGTAAATATACATATAGGATGGTGAGCCAAGATATTTGGGCCGTAGTTCCTTTGTATATATGTATTTTGAGGCTAGAGTGCTTGTGTGGTTAATAGGTTGGATAGCCAGAAGCTAAAAGGCCAATGAGCATATATTTGTAAAATGTAATCACACTCAAATTTTAATGAAAACACATCACTATTGCAGACTAACTTGATAAAAGAGTATGGGGGGGTAAACTCCACTAGAATGGGAAAGGGAAGCTAAGAGTTTATGAAAGAGGATAAACTAAGGGGGATTAAGCCAAAAAGGAATATTTTGTTAATATTTCTAATGTTTAAAATCGAAAGTATGAGATAATTCATTTTATCCTAAGTCTCTAAGGGGGAATGTATCACCATGTGGTGGGTCCATGTGGGGGGGCCATGCAGTTCCCAACATGACAAATTTCAAGTTGGGAACTTGCACATTAGTTTCATAGAATTAGCTTATTTTCCTATTATTTTATCATCATTCTTACCTCACCACATTGTTTTCATATGTACATTCATGCTTCCATCACCTATACTTGCACCCGTACCATGGGAATCTTTGGAACTAGACTGAAGATGTGGGTTCTCGGGCCCATGGGATATTGAATAAGCCAGTTGTCAGGCCCGTGATCATTCTCTCCGGGTGAGAGAATTGTTGGGAATTGATTCTCAAGGTGCCAAGTTGCAGCTGCAGGGTTATGACACTTCCTTTCTGGCTTGCTGTTAAATCCCTAGAAAGGAGGTGGGGAAGCCGAAGGACCATTGAGAAGAGAAGGGGCACATTTCCTGGGGTGGGACATGCATGTGGGGAATGAGGAACTGTAGGCTGTCTACTAGAGTTGGAACCTGAGTATGAGTTTTTCTTTTGTCCAAGAGACCTTATCCGGGATAAGATTCTTGTACCTAGATGGAGTTTATCCCCATCTCAAGGGTGACTTGTTGTTGAGAGTTATGAGTAGTGTGGTCTAAGTCTCAGAGGAACATGGAAGGTCTGTACACTGTTGGTGAATTTTTACCAAAGATAAGTGTCAATTATGTGTATGGTTTATGTGATGTGTTACTATTGGTGAATTTTCTTTCATGGGTTTTCCTATTTATGTTATATTTTATGCTTGTTGTTATTATGCATTAATATGTGCACTTTCAAAGCATTACCAATTAATTAATTTGGTATCAAAATTCAAAATTTTTAGGTGGCATTTCCCAGCTCGGGGATGGGGATGCTACAATGTGGTATCAGATATCCAGTCCAACAATGATGTTGGATAGACAAATTAATAGAGAACATAGATGAAATTTCCAGAGTAAGGATGCAAATTGTTTGATAGAGTGTCAAAATGGGGATGTCCGCAACTTTTTGATACAACTATCGTAATGAAATTAAAGGAATTTTAAAGTAATTTGGAATAATTGAGCCCATAAATTAAATATAATCAAATTCAGTCTATAAATGAGAATATTTGGGCCTGTAGATGGCCTAGTTTGTAAGCTTACAGAGCGACCATGGTGCCCATGATGAAATTGGGTGAAATTGAGCAAAAGGCCCAATTTCTACGGTGGGATTCATGAGAAATTAGACATGCAAGAGTTGAATTACATGTTCTAGGGTCATATTTTTTTTAAAGGTATAGGAGGTGATATTTCATTCTTCCAAGGGTTCCATGTGGACTAGGATTCCATGCTAGCATACCAGTCAACGGGTTTTATATAAATTATCATAAATTATTAAAAATTATTGGATTTTTTTTGTGTTTTCTAGGTCATGTTTTTGTAGAGAATTTTTTAGGCCCTAAACAATGTTTTTAGCTACTCGAAAACCACGAGTATAGAGTTAATTAAGGTACACTCTATTTTTGAATCTCAAATGAAATAGCTCGGAGAAATCCTTCTAATAATGTAAACCATTCGTCAAACGGAGCTAATATGAGTAAACTATAGGCCAAATAGTGCAAGATAAATTTCAAGATCCAGTTAACTTTCAGGGGCCATAAATTCATGGTCTGGAATCGGATTGGGGCATAGGAGAATTATACAAAAATTTATTGAGCCAAATAATACAACCATGGAGTCAAAATATAAATCTGGGCACACACAAATGTATAGGAAGACATAGAAGGTTCATGTAGCATTCAGGGCCAAAAATATTAATTGGGATGAAACTTCTACAGGTTGTATCTAATAGCCTGGAACCTAGATGAAGATGAAACTTGGAAAGATTATCCAAAATATGATGATGAAGGATCCTAGTTGGGATCTTGTCAAAATCCCAAAGTACTAGGTGCAAAGATGCATGGGCACAATTAAAAGTTGCACATGGTTAAAGGGTGAATAGAAAGAATAAATGGGTAACGGTCAAATGACCATACATTTATGCTCATAACTCATAATTGAGAAAGGAAGTAGTCATTGGAAAGGTCAAGTTTAAATTACTCCAAATATTCACCCAGAAAACTAAATTCATATGTTAAATGCACGAGGAATTAGAATAAAGGATTATGATACTCTCGTGGAGAAAAATTGTGCATAATTTTCATGAATTTGTTAAATTACTTAAATCTAACAAATCTTGTTACCTGCACATTTTGTAGAGTTAACAACAATTTGATCAGAACAATATCAACACCGAGATCATATGCATGGAATATGCAAAAAGAACCTACAACGATGCAAATGAGATCATAGGGATGTATGTTAGTATGGGTAATGAAGGTACATATTCAAATGAACATGGTGAAGGAAAGGAAGAAAACATGAATTTGGTGGAGAGAATAAAAAGTTTTCAAAAGGATGTCCAAATTTATAAATCTAATAATGAGAGGCTTATGAAATCCAAGGAGCAATAGTAAGGCTTCAACATCATGTTGAGGCAGAACTTGGATATAATATAGAAGAATATGGATAAGGAGACTGAGTCAACAAAATCAAGGAGTCATGGGTCTCATGATGAGAGAAGAAGAACAAGACTTGTTGAAAGGCATCACCAGCACTCTCCAAGGAATTTAGCTAGGAGAGCATGTGTAATAGTTTAATTCCATCTCCTACCAGAAATCATAAGAGGAAGTATGGGGTGGATGAGATACAAGTAGAAATGAATAAGATCAAACCTCCTACCTTTAATGGTGATCACAAAAAGGATGAAGATGCAGAGACCTCGATGCTAGGCATGAGGAAGTACTTCTAGTTAGATAATTACTCTTTGCAGGTAGAAGGGATAATTTCCATCTACTAGCTCAAGGGAAAAGCATCAATGTGGTGGGACTAGTTTGTGCAAATGAAACACATTGATGAGAGAAAGGTGACTTGGAGGTAATCTAAAATATAATTTCAAAATAAATACTTAGCCAAGGATTACTATAAATAGAAATAAAGAGAAATAAAGAGAAACTTTTACACCTATCTAAGCTTGATCCTAATAAGTTCCGGAGGAAAATTCTAATTGGTAAAACTAAAGAAAATAATATGATTGCCTTGAAGGAATAGAATTACTAATTTAAAAGTATTTACAAATTCCCTAATTCTATGGACACCTTTCCAAACATTCAGATAGAGGATGAAGTTTTTTCTATGGAAGACATATAGTTCAGGGTTAATTAACTCATAGATAGGAAATATAAATCTATTGAAGGATACCAACATTAAATTTTTAAAATTGGAGGGCATGTCCTCATCCCTCAAAGACACCAACTCTTCCATTTGGTAGTCAAGTAGGGCTTCCCTAAACACTGGATGTAAAGCCTCGTTGTACCTATTTTTAAAAGTGGGGATAAATGCATTTCCTCTAATTGTAGGACCATTATGATTAGACTATGGTTAGAAAGACACCAAAAAAAGAGCTAAAGGGAAGGCTATATTTAGAACATATCATTCAACTATGGACCACCTAGTTACTCTTAGGATCATTGTGGAGGAGTGATGCAATAATAAAATCAATAGGTTGTGTTGTTCTGTTGACTTTAGAAAATATTTTGACATAGTACCCATAACAAACCTTTGGAATAGGTTGGATGTAATACCCCTAGGACAAACTCCAATTCTAAATGTAAATGTAAATATACATATAGGATGGAGAGCCAAGATATTTGGGCCATAGTTCCTTTATAAATATGTATTTTGAGGCTAGAGTTCATGTGTGGTTATTAGGTTGGAGAGCCAGAAGCTAAAAGGCCAATGAGAATATATTTTTAAAATGTAATCACACTCATATTTTAATGAAAACATATCACTGTTGCAGACCAAATTGATAAAATAGTATGGGGGGATAAACTCCACTAGGATGGGAAAGGGAGACTAAGAGTTTAGGAAAGGGAATAAGCTAAGGGGGCTTAAGCAAAAAATGAATATTTTATTAATATTCCTAATGTTTAAAGTCTAAAGTATGGGATGATTCATTTTATCCTAAGTCTCTAAGGGGGAACATATCACCATGTGGTGGGTCCATGTGGGGGGGCCATGTAGTTCCCAACATGACAAATGTCAATTTGGGAACATGCACATAAGTTTTGGAGACTTAGTTCATTTTCCTATTATTTCATCATCATTCTTACCTCACCACACCATTTTCATCTGTACCTTCATGCTTCCATCACCTGTACTTGCACCCGTACCATGGAAATATTTGGAACTGGACTGAATATGTGGGTTCTCAAGCCCTTCAAATATTGAATAAGGGGGTTTCCAGGTCCGTGAGCATTCTCTCCAAGTGATATAATTGTTGGGAATTGATTCCCAAGTTTCCAAGTTGTAGCTACAGGGATCTGACGCTTCCTTTCTGGTCTATTGTTGAAGCCCCAAAAAGGAAGTGGGGAAACTGAAGGATCGTTGAGAAGAAAAGGGGCACACTTCCTGGGGTGGGATGTGCATGTGGGGAATGAGTGATTGTAGGTTTTCTGCTAGAGTTGGAACCTGAGTTTGAGTTTTTGTTTTGTCCAAGGGAGCTTAGAGTGGTTAAGATTCTTGTACCTGAGTGGAGTTTATCCACATCTTGAGGGTGACCTATTGTTGAGAGTTATCAATAGTGTGGTCTAAGGCTTGGAGGAACATGGAAGGTCTACACATCATTGGTGAATTTTTACCAAAGATAAGTGTCAATTATGTGTATGGTTTATGTGATGTGTTACTATTGATCAATTTTATTTCACGAGTTTTCATGTTTATGCCGTATTTTATACTTGTTATTCTGCATTAATATGTTCATTTTCAAAGAATTATCAATTAATTAATTCGATATCAGAATTCAAAAAATTTAGGTGGCATTTCCCAGCTCGAGGATGTGGATGCTACAATGTGGTATCAGAGCTCTAGTTTCAACATTGATCCTATATGGACCAATTAACATATAACATAGATGAATTTTTCTAAGTAAGCATGCAAATTGTTTGATAGTGTCAAAATGGGGATGTCCGCAAATTGTTTGATAAAATTATCGCAATGAAATTAAAGGAATCTTGAAAGTAATTTGGAAGTATTGAGTCCATAAATTAAATATAATCAAATTCAGTCTCTAAATGAGAATATTTGGGCATGTATATGGCAGAATTTCCAAGTTTACAGAGTGACCATGGCACCCATGACGAAATTGGGTGAAATTGGGCAAAAGCCCCAATTTCTATGGTGGGATTCATGAGAAATTTGACGTGTAGTAGTTGAATTACAGGTGCTAGGGTCATATTGTTTTTTAAAGGTCCCAAAAATTGTCATACAAATCTTGATTTCATAGTTTCAATGGTGGCCTGAAAGAAGTTTCAAAATTGGGCATTTTTGGGCATTTTGGAAAAAATGGAAATTCTTGAAAATTAGCAAAATTGGAAAAACATTTGGGAACCTTTTCGTACCTTGATGACAACATGGCATGGGGGAAACGTTTCATATGACGTGGTAGAGGGGTGATGTGTATTTCCATGGTGGAAGATACACTGTGGAAAATATGGCAAAGGTGGTGGTCAATGTTCAGCTAAAGTGGTAAAGCCTTCCCAGCTGACAGAACTGTAAGTTGAACCCGTAGAAAC
>SNQJ01S0204905.1:0-16526 GCA_010110895.2 Picea sitchensis | reverse complement strand
CTTGACTGGATCCTCCAATTCCAAATCATTCAGCGTTGAGAAAATACAAGAACTGATTAGAAACAATGCAACTATCACAGTGATCCAACCTACATCATCCTATAACAACGCAACTCGACTGGATCCTCAAATTCCGAGATGTTCTAACACAATGTAAACAAAGAGACGGAAAGAAGCTCACATTCATAAGGCAATAAGTCTGAGATGCCAATACATAACCATAGCAACTAGTGCTTCGTTAAAAATTTACAATCGAGAGCCTATCTCAACCATCGATCATTACAAAAATAGAAAAAACCGAGTATATATACTTAGAAAAAATCGCCCAACAGAGGCGCGCTCGAACCTCCAAGTTGTGGCATCTCTTCAGTCAAACCTGGATGAAAAACCTTCGTCAAACACCACCTTAAATCAACATGGATATTGCAGGGGGGACCTGCACACAAGGGTACCACGGGCTGATTGCTCGAGGCCTCCCATATCTTCCGTTTATGGCTCGAGCTAAAGTTTCACCTACCTGCTCGATGTTCATTAATTGCTTCCCCAGGGAGTGGTTGAGACAATATGCTTAGGATAAGACCACGTGCCTGCTCTCTAAGGCTCGAAGGCTATCCTCCCTTTCTTCTAGCACTACCATCAATGTAACCCAGGGCCATGACCTGGTGCCTCTCTCCAAGGGTGCTTCGACATTTATTCTTTCGGGGATTTCTACTTCCCCTGCCTTCAAATTTCCTGGTGCCCAATCTCGCAAAACGACCCTCCAGGATCAACGGTTGGATCGGCTCTAAAAATGATGGCCACGATCCTTTTTCCTTGAACGCATTGGCTCCATGCCCCTTCATCCACTTTGTCCCTTTTCCATACGATCCAGTGCTATGACCGTGGGCCCGCACTCCTGGACGCCTTCGACACTTCGTGTTTCGTGGATGGGAGGGAGTTGATCCTTTCTCTTCAAAGTCACGATGGGCGAAGTGGAAATAGAGCCCAATTGTGCACCACGTGTCCCTCCTTGATCGAACGACCCTGAACTTCTTCGACGATACTGTGGGCCCGAATCCTGGATGCCTTCATCACTTTGCATTTCATGGATGGGAGGGAGTTGATCCTTGCTCTTCAAAGTCACGATGGGAAAAGTGGCGATAGAGCCCAATCGTGCGCCACGTGTCCCTCCTTGATCGGAGGGCCCTGAACTTCTTTGGTGATACTATGGGCCCGAATCCTAGATGCCTTCGGCGCTTCACGTTTCGTGGATGGGAGGGAGCTTATCCTTTCTCTTCAAAGTCACGATGGGCGAAATGGCGATAGAGCCCAATCATGCGCCACGTGTCCCTCCTTGATCGGATGACCCTGAACTTCTTCGATGATACTGTGGGCCCGAATCCTGGATGCCTTCGGCGCTTCGCGTTTCGTGGATGGGAGGGAGGTGATCCTTTCTCTTCAAAGTCATGATGAGCGAAGTGGCGATAGAGCCCAATCGTGCACCATGTGTTCCTCCTTGATTGGACGACCCTGAACTTCTTCGGCGAAACTATGGGCCCAAATCCTGGACGCCTTCGGTGCTTCACGTTTCGTGGATGGGAGGGAGCTGATCCTTGCTCTTCAAAGTTATGATGGGCGAAGTGGTGATAGAGACCAATCGTGTGCCATGTGTCCCTCGTTGATCGGACGACCCTGAACTTCTTCGGCGATACTGTGGGCCCGAATCCTGGACGCCTTCGGTGCTTCGCGTTTCGGGGATCCCAGCTGCAGAGAAAAAGTGCTTCAAGGTCACAATGGGCGAAGCTGCGACAAAGCCCGATCGTGCGCCACATGCTCCTCTGGGATGGACGACTTGGATCATTTCGACGAGATTGTGGGCCCGATTCCTATGCTAAACATGACATAATTCTGTCGGCGGCAAATATCCACCTACCGACGATCTGCTTCATTGATCGATCCTTGTCGCTGGGCACTGGGTCGTGCGTCTGCTAACATTTTAATCCCGAAATTGAGATTTTATGCACTGCACGGTCTGCTCACGACCGCATCCTTGGACAAAATGCCTTTGTTGTACTTTTAGGCCTACTTCTTCATAGCTCGGGCTACAGGCTCAAAGGAGAGAAAACAACCCACCCCTCTTAACAAGAATTAATGTTAACACCATGTACATTTAAACCCATATATTCCCCCCTTGGGGTGATATAATATACATTTAACCCCGTATATGCCTCCCTTGGGGTCATATCATAGTACCCTCCTTCAAAATGCTCAAGCATCCCCTTCTCTATTAAGTAGTCCTTTGGGTGATCCATCATTTTCCAAGGCTTTCTTACACAAGAAACCATGGAATTATAGAGTCTTACTTCCAGGGAATCCCACTTGCTTTCTCTAACATAACATAAATCATGGTGATGAACACATACTATCATAGGGTTTTAGTGTCACTACAATAACATCCTCCCCATTATTTTCAACTTTAGAATCCATCATCTAGCATTACTAGATAGTTCCATAATCTCACCTATATCATATACATACAATTACCATAAGATATCATCATAATAATTTCAATAAGATTTTTTTTTTAAATCTATTTCATACAAAAATTATTTTTCAAAAGTGTAAGATCCTTCTCATAATTGTTGGCAATTGCATGTGGTAGCATATAGTATTCATTATGGACTTATACTCATTTCCATATCCAAGAGACTTCTACCTACAATATAAATTTTTCAGTCAACCAAACAAACTGTGAGTATCCATGCATATAATCCTTTCATTGCAACATTTACAACAACCCATGAAATGATCTTAGAATTATATCACAATAATAACTCAATAATTTTCAATTGTTGATCATATTAAATGAAATAAAACTGTCATTAATTATATAGGCATTACTATCACACTAAGCATTACACAATGCATTCAAATATTTATGTCAATAAACCAATGTGATGAAAATACTCATGGTTACATAATCACTCTCTTCACCGGATAAATATTTTGGAATTCATTATTAATTAATTTTTTGTGGGGTGAGGGGTGATTAAAATTATACTTACTTTTATTGATTCATACCACTCCTTTTACTATCCATCAATCCCTAAAGAGTACTAGAAAGTATTTTGTTTCGTTGCTCCATAGTCCCTAAAAAACCCTTTCATGGCATTCAATGATAAAAATTATTTTTCCATACAAGCTTGCATCCACTTTATGCATCAAGCATGTGTGCCAACATTCATAAATATAGGATCATTATTTGTATGATTTCATAGTTTATTTATCCACATTCACTTAATACATCCTCACATTAAGTCAAAATTACCATAATTCAAGTTCATTTGTTTCACCAAGATAAGTTGGAGGACTCAACCAACATATCTACACATCATCCAACCACCTCCCCATTACTTGTTTGGTCATCCATAAACCTCTCTCTTCAGCCCAAACATAATACTAAGAATATATTCCAGCCCTCTTTAGTGTTGGGAAAATGGTTATAGTCTAGGACACTAATTACAAGTAGGGCACAATTGGATATGTGTGTAGTGCTATGGAATTTTCCAATTCTCACACACTATGGTCACAAACATGTTTGTCTCATATGACATTCAGTTTCACATGGTATACACATTCATAACATGAGTTCAATTACTCTTTCACTCAAGTTATTCACTAGTACAAAATGGGTAATTAGTGACTATGTGACCAAAAATGTTAGTCACAATTTTTTTTAAAGTTAAATACTACCAAATTTGAGCAATTTTAAGTGACACAACTAAAAGAGACTAACTTAAACGACAAATTCAATCTAGGGATAAAAAATACAACTAGATAACAACTACATGAATATGAATTATTAGTTTTTTTGTCGATGACCACTACCACCAATTAATTGAAATGACATGTTCACATTTCTAATCTTCCATTAATAATATTGCTTTTGCCATAAACCATGCCCTTTCAAAATAGAGTCATGTAACATTAACATACATCAAATTATACTTAAACGTTTAGAGCCAATATTATCATCATGGTAGTTCTAATTGTGATTATTACATGGGATGGCCATATGGCCATAAACCTACATATCACTATCTGCAAGTGTAGAACTTGTAATTTCTCCAATGGTAGATCTAGTTTCAAATGTTGCATGCTCATCTTGTTTTAAGATACCATTATTATGGAAGGGGTAATTTCATCTTCTTACGTTATCTAAAAAAAATATTCTTAATTTTCTAAGTTCTTGAATAGTCCACATATTATGATAGTGCATCTTCAAGCACCCCACATTACCATTCTTCAAAAGTCTTCATGTAAATGGATCACCCTACAAAATTACAAATTACATAACCACATAACTTGCATTTCCTCATTCTTAGGAAATTATGGTCTTCGACATCCTCAAAATTTTTGTTTGTTTGTTTGTTTGTTTACACCTTCTCCTAGGTTTGGACGAATGTCACATGCCTAAGAAGTGTCATCTAAATCCTCAAGTTACAATTTCCTTTTTCGTCCACATCGTAACATGATTCTAATTCACCAAAGAAATCCCATATGAACTCAAAAACCATAGGCCTATAACAACTTTACATCCCTTGTTAGGCATACAATATATATAATTACGATACAATAAAATCGATAGTCAATCTCTCTCTCTCTCTCTCTCTCTCTCTATATATATATATATATATATATTCATTTCTAACTATGGCACAAATTTGAATTCATGTAACCTTGATTTCACAAGCAGTTGAGTGACATCTAGGGAGCCGCCATGAAACTTGGAAGGGTGTAGTTGGTGCCAGATGTTTGGCATTGACAAGAAGAGGGGTGTTTTGGGGGGGTCTAAGAGGCAATTAGTGAAGAATTTGTTAGGCATACAATATATATACTCATTTATACAATAAAATCATAGTCAATCTCTCTCTCTCTCTCTCTCTATATATATATATATATATATTCATTTCTAACTATGGCACAAATTTGAATTCATGTAACCTTGATTTCACAAGCAGTTGAGTGACATCTAGGGAGTCATCATGAAACTTGGAAGGGTGTAGTTGGTGCCAGATGTTTGGCATTGACAAGAAGAGGGGTGTTTTGGGGGGGTCTAAGAGGCAATTAGTGAAGAATCAGTCTCTTTTCTTCTTTTCTGTGTGATTTGGTTGAGAATAGGGATTTTGGGGGTCGATATAAGGGAAGGGGTTTCAAAGTTGAGTATATATTGCATATGCCATGGAGAGAACGTGGAGGATTTTGAAAAGGAACAACTTGTGGTTCTTAATAGTCCTTTCATTCATTCTCTACAAAGGACTAGAGGAGATGAGAGGGAGGAGTAGGAAACTATAGCAAGATAGAGGAGATCCACAACCATGGTAATGACCTCGTACCAAAAAACCCTAATAATTTATTAAAGCCATGTTTTATTCACTTACTCCTCTACACAAAATCTATCCAAGTTTGCGTGAAATCCCATAAAAACAGGGCCTACGTCAATAGGTTTAAAGTCAAATTCAAGCTAAAGAGGGGTATTTGATTGATTCTCATAGCTTGATATGATACTATTATTGATTTCAAGGGGTTTTTTAGCTCATTTTAGATATGTGCAGAGGGGAAGACCAATTACAGGTCAAGGATTCACCTGATTAACAAAGATAAAAAAAAAAGTGGCTAACACACCCAAATGTTGATTGGTCATTAGATTCGTATCCTTTCTGGGATGTCATCGAGGCCCTAATGAAAACTAGATTTTACAATACAATTTGAAGGGATATTCTTCATATGATTTTTGTGTTGTTCCTCGACCTTTAATTTAATGAAAGAGAAACAAAGATGTGGTGGAAGAGATCATATATGAAACTCTTGTGGGAGATGTTGTTATAGAATCTACTTATTCTCAATATTTACCTCGGTATGGACTTGAAGTAGGGTTTACAAACTATGCTACATGTATGTAACAAAAGGTCTCTATGGTTAAGTTGATGGGTACCTTTTTTGGATTTAAACCTCCATTTTAATTTAATTTTGAATTATTTTTGAAATTTTAAATATTTAATTTGTGTTGAGTAGTGGTTTCTTTTGGTTGAATCTCCACTTCATTCCCATTGGGTAGTAGGTTTTTTGGCTGAATCTCTACTCATTCTAGCTCCGTAGCAATTTTTGTTGAATATCCCTGTTGAATATCCTTTTGCTCAATATCCTTTTTATGAAAATATCTACATATACCCACTTCAATGTGTTGGGTAACAATTTTATATTTAAACAGTCTATTTTTGTTGGGTAACCGTTTCAATTAAAATAACCATTTATATTGCACCTATGCAATGGCGTTACTTGAATAACTATGTTGGATATTTAGGGTTTAGATAAAATTGAGCTTCATTTAGGCCCTTTGTTGTTGATTTGCATGATACATTTGCTCCATTTGCACCGTCACATGTTTAATTGCATTACATTCTCTTAAATAATCCAACATCATATATTATGTTTTTTTGGTTAATCCCTTGAGCTCTATAAGGTATCTGTAATTTTATTTTTTTGGTGATAATATTTATTTAAATAACTATATGATTTGAATTTAGTGAATTATGTTGCATTCTATAATGGTTTCACTTGAACAATCAAGTTTTATTTTTAGTTGAGATGGAGCTGAGCTTCATTCATGCATCTAGTGTTAAAGTGAATTTGCATTTCCTGCATTACATTGCATTCTATAATGGCTTCACTTGAACAACCATGTTTTATTTTTAGTTGAGATGGAGCTTAGCTTCATTCATTATTTTAAAGTTAAAGTGCATTTTCATTATTTCATTTGAAAATATTGTGGTTCAATTTCTTTTGGAAAGATTGTTCTTGTTCTATTTTTCCACATTAGTTTGGCTTAGGTAATTTGTAATTTGTGACTCTAAAAATGAATATAGACTTGAAAATAAGGTCATTTTTATTAGAATTTATAAGGAAACTTGGATAGCTCATACTTTATTGTATTTCCCTATGTTGCATGGGTATGCACCCCCCTTAAAAAACCTTTGCACCCGTAGTTCTAGAGTTCTAGGGACTTAGGGATGACTAAGAAATGTTTTAAAATTGTTGGGGACATTATTGAGGACTTGAGGACATTTGGGTCGTAGGCACATTGTTTCAAACATTTTTCAGGGATGTTTAGGGTATGACCTCAATGTCCCTTAAAACATTTAGGGATTCTAGGTTGTCCTTAGAGCTAGACAATCCTTGCACATTGAAATTTAAAAAAAAAAATCCTAAGTCTACAATCTTGTGGCCCCCTTGATGGTAAAAGGGAAACCATGATTCTGCTCTCTACTCTCTCATGGCCCTACTATTTTCTCACTTTTAAAGTTTTGTTTCTTTGTACATTTGTCATTTTCCATGGCCAAACAAAATGTTCAAGAACGAGTTGAAAGAAAAAAAAATCCATGTTTGATGGACTAGGGATTTCCAAACAAATGGATGTGAAAAATTTGTGGCCATAATTTTACAGGAAACTACGAATGAACATATTATCATCTATTGGGCATCCTTGGGTCTGACATTAAGTCATGCCACTAGAAATTGAATAGAAAGTTGGGTCAGGAATTAAGGAATTAAGTCATGCCACTAGAAATTGAACAGAAAGTTGGGTTAGGCATTAAGTCATGCCACTAGAAATTGAACAGAAAGTTGGGTTAGGCATTAAGTCATGCCACTATTCAAGTGAAGAGAAAGTTGGAATTGCTTGAGCTTGCAAAGCTCGTATATTTATAATCTAATTAGTAGTAGTACATTTTTTTTTATGAATTTAGAGTTTAGTCTATGTAGTATGTGACTCATGAGTCATGAGCTAACAAACTATCATGTTGTAATTTTGTCATTGGGTAGAGTTTAAAGTTTTGGATCTTGGGCATGTATGTTGACATTGATGATTGGACAATCTCTAATATTATTAAGTTATTTCATATTTTGATTTTTTTTTTCATATATAGTTTTATTTTTATGCTTCATCATTTTATCTGTGTGTTTATGTCTATACGTTCCTTGAGGGCTATCTCAAGCAGTCTTGAGCGATACATGAGATATTTTCCCCCAAAAGTTAGGGAGGTCATGGGTTCAACTTTATTTATCCTCTTGAGCTTAGGTTCAGTAATCAGGGTGATGGTTAACCCTGTTCACCACCTATGGATCATGGGGAAGTAATTGGAGGGTTATCCGCTAGGTGTTTCCTTGGAATGTGTGTGTGTGTATTGTTGTTGTTGTTGTCCCCAACTAGTCATCCATTGAAAATTTTTGGGGAGTGCGCTAACCATTCTGGAAACTAAAGATAGGTGCTACAATATGCAAGCTATTATCATTAGTGGTGATGAGGACAATTTATTGCTGCTTTTTTGGCTCTATTATCATGATGTATTTTTGGAGAAGGAAAATTAAGAAAAAAACATGCTTAATTTAGTAGAGACTTCAGATTTGGAATTGATATTCAAGCATAAATTCTATAGCAACAAGAGGATCAATCCATTTGTGTCCATTCTTCATATTTTACTATTTTTCTTGTCTTCTTCTAGTCTTATAATCTAAGTATGTGAGAAACATACTGAAATCATTTTAGGTCCACAAGGTCTTGATCAATGACCATTGTTATACATCCCTTTTGTTTCCTTGGGACAAACTCAATGTTGGTTTGTAACAAAATTATGCACTTGCATCTTTGATTAATGACAGTAGGTTTGTTTGATTTACTGTTGACAATTCCTTTGTGACTCTCTTTTATGTCTGATCTCAACTTTAGGGATTTTAATTATAAATATTTAATCATCGATTACATTAGCCTTTAATTGTTGGTATTTCTGAGTTGTGACACTTTGTAACAGGTCGAGAAACTATTTAGATAAATTTTTGAGCTAAGTGAAGAGTTTACAACCATGTCAAGTGAATAATAATACCAATGTTTTTTTATCTTGTGGATACTAATCATTCTCTGGTGGTAGTTGGTAATAGAACAATATGTTTATGGTGAACTTCTTCCCTCTTATATTTTGTTTTCTTGGTAGGTAAGGATGCTCTGAACCCCGGGAGCGATAAGTTTCCAATAATTGGTTGTTTCTGTCGCTCCTTCAAAAGGGTTAGTAATAGATCATTTTACTTGAGCGATTTGCAATTAAAGGTAAATTTGAAGTCTATGTGCTTGAATTGGAAGTGAATGAAAACCTCTTTAGTATTCCTTATGTGCAATATTCCATGCTTGCTATTAACATCCTATGTGCGGAAATTCATGGAAAAAAAATATAAGAACATAATACACATGATGGATAAGACACTTCACTTGATAACATAGTTCACCCTTGCAGTGGGCTACCTCTCCGGGTAATGCTCCAAAGATTGACCGCTTTATTCTTCTCAATGTAATGATGTGTCTCCTTTACAAGTTGTAAGGCCAAAGTCCCTCTTAGGTGACGTCAACAAGAGATCGAAATGTGATCAGGAATGTATCAGCTTCACAAGTTCTACTCATGAGGCATCCATGATGCTGACATGGACATCATTCCCACATACTCAATACATAAAAAGATGAAGAATAAAATATGACCCCCATCAACATGGAACCATAAAAATCCTTAGATCTGTTGCTCAGATCCAAAACATAAATATGCATCCCATACAAAAGATCTCAGAACCCACGAGAATTAGAACTGCTTTGTTGGCCACTTGTCATGCAAGTGCCACAATTTCTCTGTCACATATAACTGATTGATTTGATGTGAAAGAAGATAATAAACAAATAGATAGAAGGAATACATTGATCTTGCTGCCTTTCTTCAACTTCTCTCTTCTCCTTTAGACCTATAACACGCATGCTATGCTGCAACCTTTAATGACCAAAACAACATAATGAAAAACATGCTTACATTGGCTTCTCCAACACTTAGCTTGCTTATCTGAAGCTCTGATGAAACAAAAGACTCATCATTGGATTCACATCATCAAAAAACCTAAAAATGACTGTCAAATCATCTTCATCTGAGTCAGACACTTTTAGGCCCAAGAGACACCTCTGCCTCGGTTACCGTGCCACTGCCTCTGCAATAAATGATTCATTCTGGAATTAAGCTGCTAAAGTTTTGCTTAGATCATAAAAATAACATCACCACTATGTTTTTGGCATCATTTTACCTAAAAATGATTGTCTCCACACCTCGATCTGAGTCTGACACTTTCGGACCCAAGAGGCACCCTCACCTTGATTTGCTTGCCAAAATCTGTATAGTCCGTACGGATTCTGTACCATGTCGTACAGTCTATACCAGGCCATATGAACACGCTCAGACCTTGTCTTGTACTCTGTGTGCTAGTGTGTTCTGCTTTGAATGCACACGCTGCCCATGTGTTGGTGTGTTCTGTCCTGAATGTACCTGCTCTTGAACTTGAATCGAATGCCTCCTTTAAATAATATTTTTCGGGTAGTTATGTCATCATTGACATGCTTGGCGCACTGGTAGCTTGGATAAATTTAGGACGTTTAGTTGGCAGAGGTCCCAGGGTAGAATCCCACGGGCCTCCCCATTTTGGCGAACTGTTAAAATCGTTTTGGCACGCGCCCCTGCTAAGTTTAGCGGGCGGCCACTAAACTGGCGAAATCTGATAAATATAGTGGAACTGCCACTAAAACGACGGATGAGATGTTAAACTTGGTGAATATTCTGGCGTATATTTGGTGGTCGCTAAATCTAGCAGCTGGTGGAATATGTCGCCATATTTTGCGGAACCGCCCCAAATTTGGCGGCACTTTTAATATATAAATTTTTTAAATATTTGGTCATGGGTTGATATTGTGCATTTCAGGGGTGCCACATGGCACATCCCTATTGGGCCATGTGGCCTCCATTTATTTGTCCACTAGTACGCATTGACGTCACGCTGGACACGTGGCACCTTCCGGGTGGTGCCACGTGGCATCACCTGGGAGTGCCACGTGGCACTTTTTCATTGGTCCACGTGGCACCCTGAAAAGGCCAATTTCGAGTGACACATGGCAGCCTCTGGTGCTGCCACGTGTCATGATGACATCATCATGACACATGTCACTCTACGCACTTTCCACGTAGTCTTTACGAACGTCGACGTCATTCGTATGGATGCTGACGTCAACAGTACATATGTTGACTCATCCCTATGGACTGGGTTGACCAAAACTTTGACCACTTATAACTTTTGATCTGTAACTCCGTTTGATGATCCATTTGCGTCATTGTAAATATTGCGACACACTCTTCACGATCACGTTGTTTTAATTGAGTTTCGGGAACTTGGATTTTTTCCCTTTTTTTTGCCTGCTGAGGCCATTCTGAGCCTCCTAGGACACTTCTGTGCATTTTGGGACACTTCTGAAACTTCTTTGATGTTCCCTAGATCCATCCGATTCACACCTCCCAAATGAAAATACTTTTGGTCCCCAAAAGTCATTACATTAAGTTTCATGTCCATTGGACTTACAATAAGAAACTCATACCCAAACTACCTCACACGGCCTAACAATATCAACATGTGTCAGAAAAAGAAAAGAAGTGATATCAACAATTATCACTTTTACACAATACCCTTCTATGGGGACTGAATCGCAACATGTGATTTACAAAATATGGTCACTCTTGCTAACTCAAAAGGATTTTCCCCATTTGTTCAACCATTTTTCCGAACATGTCCTCTTTACCGAGCTGTCCTTTCTCTGGTAGTTGGTCTTCTCCTGGTGGCGGATTTTCCTACAACACTGCCTGACTGATTGTCTCTCTCAAAGATGTTTGTTTGGTCTTCTTTTCCCTCTTTGGATGTAGATCATGATGTAAGGCCCAACAAGTGGCCTCATGATGCCCATCTCTACTACAATGGCTGTAGTAGCCTTTCTCCTTCAAAGGTGCATTCCCCCTACTCTTTTTCATGTGTGGAAAACAATCTTCCATCCTCGTCCTTCTTTTGGTTGCCATAAAATTCCTTGACAAGGAATTTCTCTTCCAACACTGGGACACTGTGTGGTTACTCAATACAAAAAAAGTGCATGGTATTTGATGCCAAAAGCCCTTCTTTATATGATTAACATACTTATAATCAAATGGAATTTTAGAGTTTCGAGATTTATTATACCTCGGTAACTTTCCTCTAGATTCAGACTGGAAAGAAGAATTGGTCTCAAATCTGACACTGTGATGCTCATCTCTCCCTGGAGATGTCTCAAATCCTCGATCATGAGAAGTTGTGCTCTCGCCCTTCACTGAATCAATTTCATCTCTTGATGAACCGTTGAACTCTAGAGTCTCAGTGGCTGCCCTGGGGTCTCCTTCTCGAATGGTTTTGGAGATTTCTCCAACATCCTTTGGGACATAGCCTATCCCATCATATTGAGGCCAAACCACTGCCTCGATGGATCCATAATACCTTGGCCATTGGTTCCAAGGCCTCCTCCTTTGTATCCCATCTTTCTCATCAACCTTAAGCCGATGCAAGAAGCATGTTGTTCAAGGATTTCAAAAGAATCATGAGCATTAATCAAGAAAGGAACTATACATGGTTTATTTACCTCTACCTCAAACTGGGACCCTTGGTCTTCTTCTTGGGATGTGTCCAATTGTTCCTAGTGAGAAGAATCAGTGGAAGATGCTTCTATGAATCCTCCTTGGTTTATGGATGCATGTAGGTCATCTTCATTTGCTTGAAAAAGTGTGCATGCATTTGCACTGTCATGCTCGCACCCATAACTAGTGAAGTTACCATGGTCAATAGATGGTCTTATCACCATATCATTCATAGAGCCTTCCTCTGTCTGCATCTTCATGGTTTGCAACTTCTCTTGCAACCTTTGGTTCTCTTCTTCTGCAACATGCAACAATGTCTTCAATCCAACATTCTATGCTTGAAGCACTTGGTTGAGCTCTTGAAGCTCATTGAACCACGATTGTTTTGGTGACCTTGTCATTCTTAGTTTCAACACCTCCAATCAATATCAAGCCTGCTCTGATACCACATGATCTGAACCCCGAGAGCGATAACTTGCCAATAATTGGTTGTTTCTGTCACTCCTTCAAAAGGGTCAGTAATAGGTCGTTTTACCTGAGCGATTTGAAATTAAAGGTAAAGTTGAAGTCTATGTGCTTGAATTGGAAGTGAATGAAAACATGTTTAGTCTTCCTTATGTGCAATATGTCATGCTTGCTTTTAACATCCTATGTGCGGAAATTCATGGAAAAACAACATAAGAACATAATACACATGATGGATAAGACACTTCACTTGATAACAGAGTTCACCCTTGCAGTGGTCTACCTCTCTGGGTCATGCTCCAAAGATTGACCTCTTTATTCTTCTCGATGTAATGATGTGTCTCCTTTACAAGTTGTAAGGCCAAAGTCCCTCTTCAGTGACATAAACAAGAGATCAGAATGTGATCAGGGATGTATCAGCTTCACAAGTTCTACTCATGAGGCATCCATGATGCTGGCATAGACATCATTCCCACATACTCAATACATAAAAAGATGAAGAATAAAATATGACACCCATCAACATGGAGCCATCAAAAGCCTTAGATCTGCTGCTCAGATCCAAAACATAAATATGCAGCCCATACAAAAGATCTCGGAACCCACGAGAATTAGAACTTCTTTGTTGCCCACTTGTCATGCAAGTGCCACAATTTCTCTGTCACATATAACTGATTGATTTGATGTGAAAGAAGATAATAAACAAATATATAGAAGGAATAAGTTGATATTGTTGCCTTGCTGCAACTTCTCTCTTCTCCTTCAGACCTATAACATGCATGCTATGCTACAACCTTTAATGACCAAAACAACATAATGAAAAGCATGCTTACATTGGCTTCTCCAACACTTAGCTTTATTATCTGAAGCTCTGCTGCAAAAACAAACCTCATCATTGGATTCACGTCGTCGAATCACCTAAAAATGACTGTCAAATCATCTTCATCCGAGTCGGACACTTTCAGGCCCAAGAGACACCTCTGCCTCGGATACTGTGCCACTGCCTCTGCAATAAATGACTCATTCTGGAATTAATATGCTAAAGTTTTTCTCAGTTCATAAAACTAAGATCGCCACTGCGTTCATGGCATCATTTTACCTAAAAATGACTGTCTCCACGCCTCAATCTGAGTCTGGCACTTTCGGACCCAAGAGGCACCCTCACCTTGATTTGTGTGCCAAAATCCGTACAGTCCATATGGATTCCGTACCAGGCCGTACATACGCGCTCTCGTACTTCATGTGCTGGTGTGTTCTTCTCTGAATGCACACACTACCCGTGTGCTGGTGTGTTATGTCCCGAATGTACCCGCTCTTGAACTTGAACCGGATGCCTCCTTTAAATAATATTTTTCGGGCAGTTATGTCATCAATGACATGCTTGGCGCACTGGTAGCTTGGATAAATTTAGGACGTTTAGTTGGCGGAGTTCCCGGGGTCGAATCCCATAGGCCTCCCCATTTTGGCGAACTGTTAAAACTGTTTTGGCGCGTGCCCTACTAAGTTTAGCGGGCGACCACTAAATTGGCGGAATCTGCTAAATATAGTGGAACTACCACTAAAATGGTGGATGAGCTATTAAACTTGGTGAATATTCTGGCGTATATTTGGTGGTTGCTAAATCTGGCAGCTGGTGGAATATGCTGCCATATTTGGCGGAACCGCCCCAGATTTGGCAACACTTTTAATATATATATATTTTAAATATTTGGTCACAGGTTGATATTGTGCATTTTGGGGGTGCCACGTGGCACCTCCCTATTGGGCCACGTTGCCTCCATTTATTAGTCCACCAGTACGTGCTGACGTCACACTGGACACGTGACACTTTTTCACTGGTCCACGTGGTGCCCTGAAAATGCCAAATTCGAGTGACACATGGCAGCCTTTGGTGATGCCATGTGGCATGCTAACGTCATCATGACATGTGTCACTCTATGCACTTGCCACATAGTTTGTATGGATGCTGACGTCATCCATACGAATTCTGACGTCATCAGTACGGATGTTGACTCATCCCTGCTGACTGGACTGGGTTGACCAGAACTTTGACCGCTTATAACTTTTGATCTGTAACTCCGTTTGACGAGCAGTTTGCGCCATTGTAAATATTGCGACGTGATCTTCGCGATAATTTTGTTTTAATTGAGTTTTGGGAACTTTGTTTTTTGCCCTTTTTCTGCGTGCTGAGGCCATTTTGAGCCTCCTAGGACACTTCTGTGCATTCTAGGGCACTTCTGAAACTTCTTTGATGTTCCTTAGATCCATCCAGATCAAAGGAGTAGGCCACGTATGCTATATTGTGGTTGTGTAATTTAAAATAATGAAATTTCTAGTGTAATCACATCCAACTACTGGAACAATATGAAATGTGTCTTAGTTTGCACAATAGACTAATTATGGCATGTTTTTTCCCTTGCCTATTTTATATCTTTATAGTTAGGATGACATTAAAAAATGGAGGGAAAATATAAAATGTGTTTGAAAAGGAAACAAAAAGTGGTGGGAATATTAAATTAGAAATTATTTGGACAATTGGATTTGTCAAAGAAGATCGCAAATGGCTTATATTGGCACCGCGTTATTTTTGGAACCACTTAAGAATATTTTGAAATCATTCCAAAGGAGCGACATAAATGGTTCAATAAATAGAGACCACAGAGGTTTATCCTGGAAAATATGTTTCTTAAAGATAAGACATGAATTTACGAGACTAGATAATGATACAATTACTATGGTAGTATGTCATTTTAAATGCGATCCTAGAAAATACAGGTTCTTTGTTTTGGGAAGTGTTGGACAAATTTTGTGTAAATGAGGTTATGTAGTATACAATTATTTTCATTATTGTTATTTTTTGGTTAAAAATAACATATAATCGATAATGTTCTAACAAATTAATTTCTATCTTTTGTAGAACAAGCTATCAAGTTTGATCCTCCAAGAGGGTATCTTTCAAAAAGTTTCACTTTGAAAGAAGCCATAGATACCATATTGTTTTGTAGGTATATAGTCCACAAAATTTCCTACAAGGATTTGAATACAATGATGGAGAAGGATAATCCACCTATTGAAATTCCCTGACCTATGGTTACATTCATGGGGAGGTCTAAAGGAAGGAAATTTAACTCATGAGTAGTCATTGAAATATTTGGAAAAGCCATTGAATGATTTTCATGTACTTATCCCAAAGCTTGATGTTGTTGAGAGTATGGAGACATTTGTTGTCATGGACTAGATGATCAATGATCATAATGTATTAGTGGATATTCAACTGGAAACTCAAATGTATTGTGATAGTACTTGAATTTTCATTTTTTATATATATAATATTTATGTGGTTTAAATATATATGTTTGTACTTGATCTTATTTATAGTATTGTTAAATAATGATGCAAATTTACATGTTATATAAATTTAATTTCTTTCCACCTATTCAATTGCATATATGCAATGCTTATTTATTGTTTAAGTATAGAATTTAATATATAATTTGTTTCATTGATATTAGATCCTCATCA
>SNQJ01S0204904.1:20531-30533 GCA_010110895.2 Picea sitchensis | reverse complement strand
GAAGTACATACTTAACCATTTACAAGAACATTTCCTCATACATAAGCATTTACAAGAAGAAGCACGAACTTAACACATAAGTTTATATTGCATATTTTAGCACATGAAGCAAGGTCCTGTAAAGTTTATTTTAATGAAGTAGGGGTGCTTGCATAGCATAACAAGTCAGCCTTCTATTTTCAGATCATGTTTAAACATTCAAATTTTTTAACTTTTTCACTAGAATCCGGTGATTTAAAAACTTAAAAAAGTAGAACATTTAAACTACCTGATATTGTATTATTGTTGTAGAATGCAACTATGAACCATTGACTTATTAGTAGAGGTCTACTCATTGTGTTCTAAAGAGTTGTCTTGATTAAATTGGTAATTGAGTCAACTTTGCTACTTCTTATTTATTCCTAAGTTGTGATTGAATTGTTTTAAGTGCAATTGATTTATCTATAAGCATAAGTGCTAGTATTTTGAATTTGAGAATATATAAGCATACATAGTGTTATCACATACAATTGTCAAAGGGTCGCAGGATGACCAAGTCCGTGGTCTGCATAGAAACGTCCAAGCACAACATTCAAAGAAACCCTTTTCGGGCTTAAAATACAAGTAGCGGGCGGGTTTATTTTCCCGACGGTGGAGATCCCAGTAGTAGTTTAGATCAACAAAAATCGTGCATTCGGAATGTCAAAGTTGTGCGAGGTTTAAAGACCAGGTGGAAGCCCCGGAGTTGTAGATCAAGAGTCGCGCGTCCTCCAAAACGGATGATCAGGATTTACTTTGGGAGCTCTGGATTCGGGAGTTTCATCTTCCCAAATCCCGATTTCCTCCGAAGTACATTTTCCCGAAGTTACATATCAAGCGCCGCGTGTCCCTTCAGATCGGACGATCATAATTTACTTCGGGATTTCAAGCTTCGGGAGTCTCGACTTCCCCACTCCTGTTTTCCTCCGAAGTAATTTCTCCCGAAGTCCACAGATCTATGTTGCGTGTCCTCCTCAGATCAGTGGTCGTGGTTTGTTTCTAAGCTTCAGCATTCATTTTAGGCCTCCATGTCACTCCGGGAGTTTTCCATCCAGAGCAAGCACAGTTCTCCAAAGCCCGGACTCCTGAAGTCCCAAAATATTTAAATGATAAAAGCGACCTAATCCAGGTTTAATTAGTGATAAGAACATGCTAATCACTTCGCAAGTTTGACACTCCAGGAGTTATATACAATTTTCATTTAAAATATCTCAAACTCCGAAGTGTCGAAGTGACGAGAGACTACCACATCACTTCGGGAGAAAGTCACTTCGGGAGGCATTCATGCTCCGTGTTCAAAATCTCCCGATCTCTAAGAAATTTGTGACATCGCTAAATCAGATACAGGAGTTCTAATATGGCAGACAGATAGAACTTTAGCAGGGGTGCTAAAGTAGCAGGGTCACCCATATCACATATCGCGACCAGATCAATGACCACACTTGATTGTGGGGACACAACATGCTCAAACGATAAAATTCTTGAGAGGTCTCACAATCGAAACCGTGGTATAGAGAAAGAGCTACGTGGCAGAAGGTGGTGGATTGCAATCTCAAAAGTGGTGTGGATCCAAACCTCCTTTGATGACCCCACAATCACGTTCTTATATAGCGTCTAATCCAAGAGTAGCGCGTGGCGGGCCCCTAGGTGTTGAGCCTCATATCGATCTCGAGGAAAAGAGCGGTAAATGAAAAAGGAGTGGTGGTTGAAACTTTGAATCACTCCGTAAATAGAAAGCATGGAGGGTTTGGCCATGGGGACAGAACTGTCATCCCGAGGTACCCCTATGGACGATTTTTCCTGTAGGCCCATATTGATATGAGTTTGTGTCTGACAGGAGGAAACACACACAGTCTGACAGAAGGCTGCACATACGTAAAGCTTTGAATGGGATGGCTAGATCACACTCCTGGTATTTGTGGACTGGTTTGTTATAAATAGATCAGTTTATATTTTGTAAGGGGGGTGTTTTTCAGAGGCTGGAGAACTGAGAGAGTTTAATGAGCAGGGCTCTGTATTTTATGACCTTGTGGGGGAGTACATGGAGTTTCATTTCCTCCATGTATTGAAGCCTTCAATATTTGGCATACCTTCAACATTAGGAGGTAATCTGAAAAATGTAATTATTTTGATGTCACTATTTTATTATCTCTTGCTCATCATCGACAGAGTAAGAAATTTTTCCGTTAGGAAGTTACTTGGGTGGCTATGGTGGAAGTTTGCTTTCACCTAGCGTTTTGTAAAAAATAGTTAGTCTAGGATTGTACATAAATAAGATCCTTCTGGAGCATGTTTTTTTGTTTTATTTTTGCAAGTAGAGTAGTGTACATATCATCCCGTGGTCCTCAGCAGGATGTATTTGAGCTCAACTCCACAACCCATCAGCTAAGGCACTGGAACTGCGCGTTCTTGGAAGCTCACAGGGAGCATGCCATCCCCTGTGGAGACAAATGCTATCACATATAGCTGTCAAAGGGTCGTAGGATGACCAAGTTCGTGGTCTGCACATAAACATCCAAAAGAAACATTCAAAGTATCCCATTTCGGGCTTAAAATACAAGTAGCGGGCGGGTTTATTTTTCCAACGGTGGAGATCCCAGAACCAGTTTAGATCAGCAACAATTGTGCATTCAAAATGTCAAAGTTGCGCAAGGTTTAAATACCAGGTGGAAGCTCTAAAGTTGCATATCAAGAGTTGCATGTCCTCCAGAACGGACAATCAGGATTTACTTCGGAAGTTCAGGCTTCGGGAGTTGCATTTTCCCCACTCTCAATTTCCTCTGAAGTATTTTTTCCCAAAGTTATAGATCAAGCACTGCGTGTCCCTCTAGATCAGACGATCATAATTTACTTTGGGACTTTGGGCTTCAGGAGTCTCAGCTTCCCCACTCTCATTTTCCTCCGAAGTAATTTCTCTCGAAGTCCACAGATCTATGTCGCGTGTCCTCCTTAGATCAATGGTCGTGGTTCATTTCCAAGCTTCAACATTCATTTTAGGCCGCCATGTCACTTCGGGAGTTTTCCATACAAAGAAAGCACATTTCTCCGAAGCCCGGAGCCCCGAAGTCCCAAAATATTTAAATGATAAAAGCAACCTAATCTAGGTTTAATTAGTGATAAGCACACGCTAATCACTTTGCAAGTTCAACACTCCGGGAGTTATATACACTTTTCATTCCAAATCTCTCGAACTTTGAAGTGTCGAAGTGACGAGAGACTTCCACGTCACTCCAGGAGAAAGTCACTTCAGGAGACATTCATGCTCTGCGTTCAAAATCTCTTGAGCTCTAAGAAATTGTTTCCATCGCTAAATCAGAAAGGGGAGTTCTAATATGGAAAACAAATATAAATTTAGCAGGGGTGCTAAAGTAGCAGGGTCACCCAGATCACAGATCATGACCAGATCAACGACCACGCTTCATTGAGGGGATGCAACATGCTCAAATGATAAAATTATTGAGCGATCTCGCAATCGAAAACGTGGTATAGAGAAAGATCTATGTGGCGGAAGGTGATGGATTGCGGGCTCAAAAGTGGTGTGGATCCAAACCGCCTTTGACGACCCCACAATCACGTGTTTATATAATGTATAATCCAAGAGCAGCACGTGGCGGCCCCCTAGGTGTTGAACCTCATCCCAATCTCGAGGAAAAGAGCGATGAATAAAAAAGGAGTGGTGGTTGAAACCTTGACTCACTTTGTAAATAGAAAGCATGGAGGTTCTGGCCGTGGGAACAAAATTGTCATCCCGAGGTACCCCTATGGACTATTTTTCCTGCAAGCCCATGTTGATCTGAGTTTGCATATGACATGAGGAAACATGCACAGTCTGACAGAAGGATGCACAGATGTAAATCTTTAAATGGGATGGCAAGATCACACTCCTAGTATTTGTGGACTGATCTTTTATAAATAGATCAATTTATATTTTGTAAAGGGGGTGTTTTTTAGAGGCTGGAGAGCCGAGAGAGTTTAATGAGAAGGGCTCTGTATTTTAGTTTGTAATCCCGAGGGATTGGATTGTAAATATTATGTTATTAAAGATTCCTTTGAATTGTTTTTATCAGACCGTCTTCTTAGTTTACACGTTGTTATGTTTCTTCTTGTCTGGATGTAATCTATCTAATTTATGGATTCTCGGGGCGATGGAGGATCTGTTGTCAACATGCCCATCTTTCATGGTTCACCAGATATTTTCTATTTTTATTATTGTTTGAATGTAACATATGTGATTCATGGATTCCTAAGGTGGTGGAGGATATGTTTTCATCTTGCCCATGTTCATCGTTCATCACTTAGACCCATCATGTTTTCCTTCTTGTATGAATGTAATCTCATTGATTTATGGATTCCTTAGGCGATGGAGGATCTGTTGTCATCATGCCCAAATTTCATGGTTCATCATATATTTTATGTTTTTCTTCTTGTCTGGATGTAGTGTCTCTCTAATCTATGGATTCCTGAGGCGGTAGAGGATATGTTGTCATCTTGCCCATCTTTCATGGTTCATTAGCCATACATTTTATGTCTTCTTTCTCATCATCACCACATAAATCCTTTTGTCTGATAGGTGATTTAAATGCCTTCATTATTCACGATACTTATGACTCCATATCCCAATGGTCCCAAACTAATCTGCAATTACTTCTGTTATCTTTTCCTCTCCCTGCAGTCTCACCGATCTACCTACTCAAACCATTTTTATCCATTTACCTTTTTTTATGGGTATTGGTCTTATCCTGTTGGACAACTGAGAGGAGGGGGGGAGTGAATCAATTGTTATCATGTTTAAACAATTATGCTTATTTTAAAATATTTACAGAGCACTGAATGACAATCACAATAATGCAGGGAGGTAAGCAATAGAGCATTCAACATCAATCACACACATGAAATATACAGAGACACATACTTCCCGAGGAAACCCATAAAGGGTAAAAACATATTCTTCTTGATATGATAAGTAATATTTATTTTCTGTTCATTATCATTCTTATGAGCACCAACTCATTGTGAGGCTACCACCTCTGTTTTGCAAGCTACAACTTGCTGAGAGAACCAACTCTCTGGTTTCTCTAGCACCCACTAGAAGGAAGCACCAACTCCATGGTTTCTCTAGCACCCACTAAAAGGAAGCACCAACTCCCTAAGTGTTACAACACCAACTAGATGGAAGCACCAATTTCCAGTCACACAGGCACTGACCTGTATAACAAAGAACAATAGTTCTCCCTTGCACCACCCTGCCACCCTGGTTTTTCTGGATACAACCAGATGGAAGCTACAACTCCCAATGTTCAAGCACCCACTTGAAACTCTGAGGACACCAATCCTCCCTAGCACCTCCCAACCACCCTGAAATATAAATATTTTCCTTTTACAACTTTATCACAGTGATACAACATTTATCTATGGCTTACCAGTCTCATCACTGTTCTGCTACATTGCTCTTCTCTGCCTACATCAATGTCTCTCTCCTGGTGTCTACTGCACTTTTTGTTCTTCTCTCAGATATGATTTTCAGTTCCTTTCTTCTTCTGTGCTTCATCTCCTGCACACCGCATTCTTCTACCCGCATGAATCACACTAAACAACAACAACAATCTCTTCTCTATTCTGCGTTTTTATATTCTCTGTGCACCAACTGCATGCTCCATGCGCTATACCACTGCATACTCCTTTATGCCTCACTATTATGCATCCAATACCCACGTCGAGTCATCTCCTGGTCATCATGGAAACTCTTCATCTTCTCTGGTGGTTAGCTCCATGCATTCATCATCACTGGTCATTATTATGAGATTCATTTCCTTCTCTGGTAGTGCGACTCCTCGTATTCTCTGTCACAGTCGAGATTTATCCTCTTTGTTGCAGTTACAGATTTCGACACTTTTCCATATTTCAATTGTCTCTCTGATCAATCTTCATTCCACTGGCAGTTACATCGAGGCTCTTCAACTCCTCTAGCGATCACCCTCCAGCTCCTTGAGTTCTCTGGCCGATACAACCATTTCATTCTGGAAGTTACAACCAGTCAATTATGGCTTCTTTGGTTTCTAAGCCCCTTCCTTCACGTGACCACCAAAGGTGACCAAACGCTTATTCAAAAGGCGCTTCGCGATTTCGACGATCTCCTTTGCAGAGCCTAGAAATGTGATAGCTCCTCCCTTAACCTTCATCAATGTGACCACCAGCTGTGACCAGGGGCCAAGAAAGAGGGGTGCATCGCGATTTCAAAGATCGCAAACTCCTGCTATGAGTTGCCTCAAAAATCCCAACTCGCGAAACTTCGAAATGCTTCATATTAGATCAACAATCGAGATCTCTCCCTTTGATCGATGATTGCGATCAATATCGTGGAATTGGACTTCATATCAGATCAACGGTCCATATCCTTGGTGATCCGATGGCTCAGATCATTTCGCGACTTTGCATATCGCGAGTTCCTACAATTCTCAACTTTTACTTCTCTATCTCGCGAGTCAGCGAAATGCTGATCTCTCGCCACGTGTCCTCTGGATCCAACGACCCAGATCATTTTGCGACTTCGCATATCGCGAGTTCCTACAACTCTCAACTTTGACTTCTCTAGCTTGTGAGTAAGCGAAATGTCGATCTCTCGCCACGTGTTCTCTGGATCCAATGACCCAGATCAATTCGCAACTTCGCATATCGCGAGTTCCTACAAATCTCACCTTTGAATTCTTCAGTTTGCGAGTCAGTGAAATGCCGATATCTCGCCACGTGACCTATGGATCAACGACTCAGATCTCATCGCAACTTCCTTTGGTTACTGGACACTGATCTAATGGACATTAGGTATTCAATATTGGTGATCCAATGACCGTGATGAAATCGTGAACTTGGACTTTGCGAATTCTCGCGTCTCATATCTGGACTCTGATTTGACGGCCCAGATCATTCACAGTGCTCGATCCAACGGTCACTGTCGCTCCTCCTCCTAAGCTTTAGCTTTCTCAAATCTCTAAGTGTCAAAGGCCACGACCTTTGATCATTCTGCGAGACTTGATGTATGGGATATCGTCTGCATGTCTCGAAACGCTATCTCTCATGAGCTTCTTGAGATTTCTCTATTGTGTCTTCGTTGTTGTTCTTGCCATGCACACTCTACCTGTAAACCTGCCAAAATCACTTCTTTAATTTCTAGTAAGCATGCCATCATCATTGTTGTTCTTGCCATCAATGATAAGCACACTCTACCTGTAAACATGCCAACAATCTCCCCCTTTGGCATTGACTGCAACCATGAACGTTGCACTATTCAACTTAGACCTCCAACTGTAGCATCCACACCTTTTCTCCCCCTTTGACATCAATGTCAAAGAAAACATGCTCCCCCTAAGTTGTTGCAGTATTTTTCGAAGGTATCATATATTCAATCAACACAAACTCCCCCTAATAGGATGGACTCTCTTACTTGAGTCCTACAGAGTATTTGTAACTAAACCAGAGCCTTCTCCTTCTGATTCTTGGACCTGTTCATCTCCAACTTCAGTTGTGTCCTTTGTAGCATACTCAATATTGCTCACCTCTCTCACAGGGACTCCTTCATCAACCTTTTATTGTCATAACTGAATGACTCCCCCTGCCAGTCTTCTCTCTCTACTTCTGACTGCTTTCTCCCTTTGGTAAGAGATTAGCTCTTTTTGACAAGGTATTTCCTCTTGATATCTCCACAGGATGTCATGTACATCAGAATGATGCTGCTGTGGATGCCATTGTGCTAATGGAACACTGCGCAATTGTAGATCATATTAAACAACCCTTGGATCTTCCCGTTGATTCTCATCGATCTCTATTAATGCAGTTTCATTTTTCTTCCTTGAGGCCTACAATCCAAGGCTTTATGACCATATTCAATCACAAGAAAAAGTAGCTACAAACACTCTCATACCTACTTTCCCTTTTTACAAATGAAGGACCTGTGTTAGGCTTCTTAGGAGTATTGATTTCTTCCTTGTTGTATCCAAGACCGGATTTTTCATTTTGTGATCTCTGTCTATCCAAGATCTCATTCAGGGTCATGGAGCTGTTCAATAATTTGATTTGGGTGTTTAACTTCTCAAACTTATTTATAGGATTCACAACTTCTTCTTCCAGCTTATGACATGATTCTTCTTCTACTCCTTCCATGGGATACATGTTAACAGAACATTCTTTTATTGTATCAGAATCTTCTTCTTTACTTGTAGGAGAGGATTCAATATCAACATCATTATCTTTCCTTATGCCTTTAGCCACCACTTGTACCAAGTTTACATTTTTCACCTTACAATCTTTGGACGTGAACACCTCTTCACAACCTCTATCACACATTTGACTTATACTGAGAAAATTATGTTTCAGATCATCTACAAGTAGATCATCCTGAGAATATCCTTTTCCATTGCTCAAGCTCACCAACCCTTTATCCTTGATTTTACCTGGTTCGTCATTTTCAAACATCACATTTCTTGTTTTGGTTTTACTTATAGGAAGAACCTTATCCTTTTCTCCAGTCATGTTCTTGGAACATCCACTGTCTATATTCCAGGGGTCCTTTTGTTTTTGGGTTGAAAGTACTAGACCATGTTTTCCACTATCTTTCTTTTTCCATGTGCTGGACTTTCTAGCTAAGAGTTTTATCCTTGGATCTTCTTTGTAATTCTTCAGATGGCAGGTTGCATATTTGTGGCCAAATTTATGATAGTTATAGAATTCAAGCTCATTGTACAATAGGTCAAAGTGATTATTTCAACGTTGTCTACTCATCAACTGCTCATTATTTCTTGACCTCCTCAGTTGCATGTCTCTAAACTTAATTTGACCATTTGCAATCTGTGGTTGTTTGTTACTTGGCTATCTCATTATTTGTTGTGGCAGATATTTATTCCTTGGGTGTCTTGATTGCTCATGTCTAAATCTTAAGGAACAATTTAAAACTTTGTGGCCAAATTTAGAACAATAGAAACAATATCCATAGAAAAAATTTGTGTACCTGGAAAATGGTTGTCTTCTTTGAGCAGGTTGATTTCTTCCATGATGATGATTTCCTTGAGCATAGGGTGTATTATTTCTTTGTTCTACAGATTCAGTTCTGGAACCTTTTTCTTTACTCCTCCTGGGCGACTGATTATCTTCTTTTGTTTCTGCAGGTTTGTTGTTGCCATTGGTTGTAGATTTGATAAACTTGATGGGTTCTTTGTTGCTTGGATGACCACTACTTGATCCCTCTTCATAACCCAAACTGGTTTTCAACTTTGGATTCCTTTGCTGATTCAGAATGGTGGCTAATCATTCTAAGGCTTTGATACTTGACATATTCTCATGATACAAGGCTTGGAACTTCTCCAACTCTTTCCTAGTTTTCACTACTTCTTCTTCCAGAGCTTCACATCTTGCCTTCTTTTTTGATAACTTCTATTTCAGAATGTCTTCAATTTTCTTTGCCTCTTCTAATTCCACTTTTAGCAAGGAAAAGTCTTCATCAAGTTTTTTACTGCCTTTCTTGAACTGTATCAACAATTGTTTTTTCTTTCTCTTCTTAAGTATGAGTCTGTCAATCTCTTCCAAAGCACTGATCAACTCTCCTTCCAAGTCAACCACAACTTATTCATCATTAGCATCACTTCCTATGATTTTATTATCATAATCCTCTTTGGCCATAAGAATGAATTCATTTACCTTATCTTCACAGGAAGAGTCACTATCTGTGTCTTCTGAAGAGTCATCATTATTTACACATAAAATTTTCTTTTTACCAAATCTCTTTGGTTTGTACTTCTCTTCTCCTTCAGAGTCCTAGTCCTCCTGCTTATGTGGACACTTATATGCAAAGTGGCCTATCTTTCCACAATTAAAACATTTGAAGGGAAACTTGCCTTGGTACTTTCTTGATCCTTTCTTTAGTCTTCTCACAAATTTTACTTCAATTTCATCAGCCTCATAATCCTCATTCTTGTCTGCTTTAAATGATTCTTCTCT
>SNQJ01S0204904.1:0-13997 GCA_010110895.2 Picea sitchensis | reverse complement strand
TTGCTTGAGATTTATCAATTGGCTAAAGAAGGTATTGCTCCTTGTATCCTCATAGTGTGATATCATTTCTTCTGTGAAAATTGTCCAAGTGACGAGTGATTTGCGAGAACAAAGCCACCGATACCATACAAATTGATTAGGTTCTAAATATAAAGAAGCAATTCGTACCTTTTGTGTATGTGGCACATTATGGAGATTAAAGAATTTCTCCATCTGAAGTATCCATGTCATTGGGTCCTTGCCATCAAACTTCCTCATATCAATCTTAGGAACATGGTTGGTCTTCAAACCAAAGTTGGAGTTTCTCAATTCTTGATTCACCTTCCTTGTGTCCTCATCATGAATTTCATGGGATGCATTTTCACTTTAAGGTGTCTTCTCTGTTACGAAAGTTTTCAATACTTCCATGATCTCCCCTTTTAAACCCTCCATCATATCTTGTAGTTCATCTTTTGTTACTATCTTCTTTTGTAAATCATTTATGTCCCTACGCATTTCTTCACCTTCATCAAGAGTCCAAGTAGGATTTTCTAGAGGCTTATTTGGTGTAGAAGTTCCCTTTTTGGGTGGCGTGTTGGCCAAGTATCACTTTTGAACCTTGATTTTGGGGTGGTTCTGCTAGACAATATTTCTTTTGTTGTATCTCCCAAGTTTCAGCCTTTCTGGGTATGAAACTTTATTTTATGTAGTTCTCTGATATTTCTTCTCTGCAATGCCACAGGTCTGATCAAAATTGTATGTGCCAAGTGAAATTTATGGTAACTTCCCCACAACTTGTCGATTTTTGGCCTTTCCAGGAGATCTCACTTGTATAGCGTGCCCCGCACAAAATAATTGATATAAAATTCTGAAACTCGCACCAGAAATACTACAGATTGTCCAAGATCCAATGAAACTAGTCCCACTCAATTTGAATACTCTAGGAAGAAGTTATGATTGTTTTACCTGGAACACCTTATTGAGACTAGTCAATAGGACTGGTCAGATACCCTATCTTAAACAAGGCGTATCTACAAATTTAAGATGGCCCAGAAGCTAAAATTTTTACCATAGATACCTTACTAATTTCTGTAAATAGCCTCTAGATTTCAAGGTATGAAACGTTATAGAAATTTTTTTATAGCAAAAATTATGCAATGACTCAGTTCGGGATGATTCCAGAACCTTATCTTGTACAAGTTATATCTCCGAAAGTATAAGGCCTAAGGAGATGAATTTTGAACCCAACGTAACTTGATCCGTATACTAAATATCCTCCAAGTTGTTCCTTCTGAAACGTTGTAGAAAAAAAGTTATAGCGAAAATTCCAAGGTGTCTTAGATGTAGTAGCGAAATCCCAAGACCTTGAGCTCTGATACCATATGTTAAGAACCAAATATCAATATAGCATAGAAAAACCTCAGAAAAGGTACTCAACGCCTTGAAAAAGAGATAATTTCAGATAATAAGCCTCTTCGAGGGGGCAACCTCCTTTTACCTTGAAAAGAGATACTTCGCATAATAAGCCTCTTCGAGGGGCAACCTCCTTTACCCCCACTTCTAAATGTTCTAGTACAAGATGATTCAAATGAAATGTCTCTTTGGTATATATAGAGACTAGGAGGTATAATTACAACTAATGGCCTAAATCCGACATAAATAAAATAACATTACTAATATAATATTCCCCAATTAAGGGGTAATGAGCCAATATTAGGGCTTAACAAATGTCCACATTATTTCTCTCAAAATCAACATCACAATCCTATATCCTCTCTATGATTCAATTCCAAGTCATTGAACCATAATTCTACCAATGTCTGTCATCTATAGACTGCACTTGCTCATATGGCATATTTGTTTTCAAAACTTTTAGTCTGACAACTATCTTCAATTCCATCATCAATTCCCCCCCTTTTCAGCCGAAAGGAGAGACCATGAGTGGTTTCACGAACCATCTTCACTTGATTGTTGAAATCCCCCCTTAAGGTGCAAGATATTTCCATTATGCTGGGAGATGTGTCTTTACTTGAGATTGAATTTGTCAGTAAGACTGAAAAAATCACTTGGTTGTTGATGACCATTTCCAAGAATCGATCCATCCATAGTGAATCTTGAATGTTTCAATATTGTTTCTCTTGGAACATTTGTTTGATGGACAATTCTTCTTTCCACAATGTTGACAAGGATGGAGATCAAAGAATTGATCTTCTATGTGACCAATGCGATTAAAATGTTGGAACTTTGGTTTTTCTCATTGATTTTTGATGTCTCTTTATCCAAAAATCCTCCGCCCACAAACTTAAGTGGTTTTGAGTAATCTAAGATATGTAAGATATTTTTGTTTCTATATCCTAGACCATGCTAATTTTTGTTGACTTGCATTTCTTCCCAAGGCCTTACAATGTTGTCGGAAACTCTATCATGTTGAACTTGAACAACTTCATCTTCATCTACATATAGAGTTGTCTTGCAACGTTGCTATTGAGTTCGCTATTGTTTTGAATGACCATCATTGTCATCATAGAGAGGATTGTTGTGAACAAAAACTAGTTTAGAACACTTCATTGGCTGCTAATTTTTTAGATTTATCAACTCATCATTCAATAGCTAGGATTGTGCTTGAACAATTTTATCTTTATCTTGTGTCACTTGCAAACAAGCTAGCATTGATTGAAGATTATCTTTATGAGTTATGATTGTATTTCCTTCAACACTGATTATTAGAATGTTCAGTAACTCTAGTAATTCTCGACTTCACTGCATTTGAAAATCTAAAAGATTTCTTCTTATAACTCACTCACTTGAACCTTCTCGCTTGAACTCGCCATCTTGAACTTGTTTCCTTGAACTCACTTTCTTGTACTTCGTGCTCACTTGAACTCCACTCTCGCTTGAACTTTTCTTCCAAAAAGTTGACGGTGTCAGATACTATAAAAAACACACCCAAAGTGTGATGTTTATAATGGTTTGAGTTTTAACCACTCAACCTATAGACTCAAGAATAGAATGACACAATCAAGTTGTGGGTGTTGGGTTCAATTGAGAATGCACTCGAAAATTACAACGTAATTCTACTTGATTTGATTCAACACTTAAAACAAACTATTGTAAGTTATAGTTGAGCTTGATTACTTACAAAAAAAAAATATTTGAAAGTTTACAATGAATGTAGACTTCAAAGTTGAATTTATCTTCAAATTTGATGACACTTTGACTCGAGATCACGTCTAATTGTCCTTCAATTACAAGCCTGATTTGTGCATTGCTGATGTGGTTGACGACTTGATTACTTTAACATGCATGGAAACTACTTGATTACTTATGCTTGAATCATATGTGCTTGACTGACATTAATTGTGTGCCTCAATGTCATTAATTTGCTATGTGTTTCGTTAAATGATGAATTAATTATGTGAAAACTAAACATAAAACATCATAAATCAACTATGAAAATGTTCACCATCACACATTAAGCAAGGTGTACGTAAGATCCCTTTATTTAATTTTGAGTGGACCTAAAACATAGAGCAAAAGACTTCAATTTTTTTTTATGAGTATTTCTCTTGCCATACCCATGCTCAAATACATTTTGAAGCCATCATGCTCTTTATCAACGTAGTAAATATGAAATTTCAATGGCTCATAAGGATGAAGCTTCCCTTCATAAAGCCATATCTTTAAAATTTATGCTTTATGTCACTCAAAAATTAAAAAAAACGATCTTATAAAAAATTGTGCATGGATTGTCCTTATATGCATGTTAATATTTAGAACTAATATGTGAAATTTCAAAGAAATTTCATTGTATCTTGAATTTATGCATACCATAAAACTGCCATAATCATTGTTGAGAAAATCGTTGATGAGGAGATCGTTGGGATGTGGAGATTGTTGAGATCGCTGCCTTCCACACACTTTTAGAATCCATCCAAAACTCAAAACGCCATTTAACACGTAGACATACATCCTTAGAACTGTTAGTAGATTTCAAGAAGATATTTGAGCAAAATGTTGAGAAAATTGTGGAGAGGAATGTTGAGTAAACCGAGGATCATATCATTGTAAAT
Source organism: Picea sitchensis (assembly GCA_010110895.2). Lineage (NCBI taxonomy): Eukaryota > Viridiplantae > Streptophyta > Pinopsida > Pinales > Pinaceae > Picea > Picea sitchensis. The sequence goes on along the minus strand of SNQJ01S0204904.1, from coordinate 9,948 downwards.
GGTAAATCGTTGTTGGAAGGCCTCCCTAAGTGTTGAAACTAAATCGTGGAGAAAATCATGTTCTAGACTGAAAAAATGGTGCTATCTGAAATTCTTCCCCCACAAAATACTGGTGCGATTCTAGTGATAAAAAAATGCAGGTTCTGATTTATTTTTATTGTAGAGAATTGCAAATCGAGTTCACCATGGAGCCACACGAAGAACAACATGTGGCCACTGCAATTGAAGGAGTAGTGTAAGGGGAGCAACATCTTGATTTGTTGCAGAAAAAATGAAGAATCTTGGGTGGGGGTCCTCCCTACTCGTCATCATCAAATTCAAGGGAGAAAATTAGCGTCTCAACCGAATATATGGAAGGTATCCTCGTCTCGTAAATCTCACCATTGAGGAAAGATTGAATGTTGATGCTCTCCATATCCACGAATTCGGGGTTGCACACCTCCTTTCATCCATGTTCTAAGGTTTCCCATGTTGATATTATGGTAGTTGAGGGAGGTATTAACCTCCACTTGTAACCTTTGACAAGACTAGAATATTTCGGGAAGTAAGAGAAACCCTAAAACGTTGGATAATAACCTTAGAAGAAAAGTTGGCTCAAGAAAATATTTCATATTGAGTTATTATCCTCTAGAAAGAGAAGTCGGCCTAGTCAAGTGAGATAGAGCAGTGTAAATAGAGAGCGCTAGAGCTCATTTGAAACTCACTCACACACAGCTGCATAAGACTAGTGGTGCACAAGTTTGGAGAGGGAGTGGAGTTGCATGCTGCAACTGAGATTTTGGATTTTTGTTGGACTTTCTCTCGATTATGGTTTGGAATTTCTGCTTGGTCTTTGGTTATTATTTATTGGTGCGCTACCCTTGGCGAAAGGTGTGCTACCTTGGTTGGCTATTGTTCTACTTCCATAATTATTTTGTCTGCCAAGGGTAAGGTGCTTGGGGGTGGCCTTTGTTGCTATGGTTAGGTGACAATGTTTTTATATTGTCTATGGAAAAACGAGCACATCTCTTTATTTATAATAGGTTATGGGCCCACACTATCTTTAGATAATCTAATCACTGGAAGATAGATTGGGAAGTTATTTTTTAAGCTTGTTATGGCACCAATTATAGTTGCAGCTAGGTTTTTTGATTTTGAAGTTGCAACAAACCCTAACCCTTGTGTTCATGCACTTCTGGTGAAGAATTTGACCTAATTCCTTGACATCCTAGTGTGACCTAGCCTAGCGCAGCTCTTGGTACCCTCAGCTAGCAAAAACGTCAGGTTTGAATTTTTGGTCAAAGTCAAAGTCAAAGTTTGATAGGTCAAAGTCAAAGGTTGATTGGTCAAATTCAAAGTCAAAGTCAAAGGTTGACTTCTAGTTTAATTGATTTTGTAATCAAAGTTAAAATTTTTAGAGTTTCTATCTTGTTCTAGTCATTGAATCTTCTGATTGAGCTTGTAATGTCTCCTTGTCAAGATGGTATCTAGTTTTAGATTGTAAGACAAGTTGGACGATGCTACAAGATTTTAAAGGTATGCACTTGTATATGCTATCTAAGTTATATCATCTAGCAAAACATGAGTTTGTTTGCAGGGAAAGTACTAGAGATCTTGTCCAAGTTGTAATCTTGGATTCAGTGCATTCAGAAGAACAAGTGCACTATCGATAGCAATTAAGGCTTCAAGTTCCAGTTTTGATTAAATTGTTAAGCTTCAAATTTGTGTATATCAAAGGTGATATTTTCTACATTAAAAATTGTGAAAGCAGTATTTGAAAGATTCTGTTATTGCTAGGTGCAATGAATACTCGACTGCATATGAATACTATTGATATATATGCTTATTGTACTTGTTTGCAAGTTGAACTAACATCTCCTCTAGATAGATATTCATGTTTGTTCTTATTTCTCTTGTTCCAGGTAGGTACCCTTGTGAAATATGTTTGATGAACAATTCTTGCAGAAGCTGTCATAAAATAAGTTTATGAGGATGACACAACTCCCAGATGGGTAGCAATCCGAACAAATAGAAACAAACTTAAAGAGACTCAGAGGACTCAGAATCGAAGGAAGTTAGAAATCAAAAGGAAACCATAATAGGCTTGTGACACTTTGTAGAAAGCAAAGAGAGATGAAACAGATGAAAGCATGGAATCTCTTAGATGGAGGGAGATGATCACATAATTCCAAAATAAGAGCATGCATATTTCTCATCGAGGTATGAAGCCGAGATTAGGAGGGAGATAATCCCCAACGATATGATCCATTGAAGAAGAATATATAAAAACTATGAAGCATTTATCAATGTTCTTCATTGGAAGTAACAACCATGATAAGCAACATGTGTTCAATTTGACTCTAGAAGAAGTCTTCTTCAAAAAGAAGCCTTGAATATCCTTGGTTTTCCATCTACATTTATGTTCCTATGGCCAAAGGTTGGAGCATTTAGGAAAGAAGGTCATGTAATTTATAGAAGATTCCATGGACTCCAACATTGAAGAAAAACATGAGGAAGAACATGAAGACTCCAAGAAAGAAACAAAAGTCAGAACAATCAATTGAACCAGTTTGAACCCACTAGAAATAGTCAAGCAGAAGGAATGGAAGGAAGCTATGATGAAGAACAATGTATGTGAGAAATTGTGAAAAAGACTTAAGCATTGATAGATACAAGGCAAGATTCAGGGACATAGGGTTCTCCTGGTAGGAGGGAGAATACTACGATGCCAACTTGTTCTAATAACCAGATGTACCTCTACCCGAGCCATTATATCTCCTGCACTATCCATGGGTTGCATTTTACATCAGATGAATGTAAAGACTATTCTTCTCAACAGAGTAATTGAAGAAGAAGCGTATGTAGAGAAACCTCAAGGTTTTGAGGTATACCATTTACATGACCATCATAATGACAACCCTAATGAGAAATTTGAAGGTTCACATATACATTTGGTATAATGAGACAACGCAAAACCTCAACATTGAAATCTTGAAAATCGATACTTTAAGCACCATGTGGTTGATGTATAAGTTTACTTAGGACATGCCATCTTTCTTGGTTATTTGTGGACTCACACCATGTGATTCTTTGACTTATCACTCGAGTGGGTGAATTACTCAACCATCTATTTGTCTTATTACTCCAATGGGTGAATTATCTATCTATCTCCACTAAGTGTTGTCTCCTCTTAGTCTATTATAAATAGAGGAGCTCTTCATTGTAATAAAACAAGAAAATCTAATAGATCAATCTCTCATTTGTAGAAATTTGTTGGTCTTTGTAGTTGTCTTGAGCATGTGATATTGTTTTTCTCAATATCTACATTGTATTATAGTAATTTATGAAAACTCCTTGTCATCTTTTATGAGGGTTTGTGAGGCGTTGGTCCTTTTACTTCTGGTAATTCTCCCTTTTCCCTCTATTCTCCTTATGTGCATTTCCATTTCTCTCACGGATTCCTATGCAATCACATAGCTTGGAAAGCTACCTCTACTTTTACCTTGTCTCAAGTTGTTGACTTGTGAGCTAGGTGCGTGGATGAGAGTAGTAATGTTGGCTTGAGTTACTGATTGATGTGCTACCAACAACGTGTGGCCACTGCAGTTGAAGGAGTAGTGTAAGGGGAGAAAAATATTAATTTGTTGTAGAAAAAGAGAATAATCTTTGGTGGGGATCCTCCCCACTCGTCATCATCAAATTCAAGGGAAAAAATTAGTGGCTCGACCAAATATATGGAAGGTATCCTCATCCCGTAAATCTCACCACCGAGGAAAGATTGAATGTTGATGCTCTCCATATCCACAAATTTGGGGCTACACACCTCCTTTTGTCCATGATCTAAGGTTTCCTGTGTTGATATTATGGTAGTTGCAGGAGGTATTAAGCTCCACATGTAACCTTTGACAAGACTAGAATATTTCGGGAAGCAAGAGAAACCCTAAAACGTTGGATAATAACCCTAGAAGACAAGTCGACTAAAGAGAATATTTCATATTGAGTTATTATCCTCCAAAAAGAGAAGTCAACCTAGTCAAGTGACATAGAGCAATATAAATAGAGGGTGCTAGATCTCATTTGAAACTCACTCACACACAACTACATAATACTAGTGGTGCACAAGTTTGGAGAGGGAGTGGAGTTGCAGCTGTTGCAACTGGGATTTTGGATTTTTGTTGGACTTTCTCTCGATTATGGTTTGAAATTTCTGCTTGGTCTTTGGTTATTATTTATTGGTGCACTACCCTTGGAGAAAGGTGTGCTACCTTGGTTGGCTATTGTTCTACTTCTAGAATTATTTTGTCTGTCAAGGGTAAGGTGCTTGGGGGTGGCCTTTGTGCCTATGGTTGGGTGAAAATATTGTTATATTGTCTATGGAAAAACGAGCACATCTCTTTATTTATAACAGGTTATGGGCCCACACTATCTTCAGATAGTCTAATCACCAAAAGATATATTGGGAAGTTATTTGTTAAGATTGTTATGGCACCAATTAGAGTTGCAGCTAGGTTTTCTGATTTTTAAGTTGCAGCAAACCCTAACCCTTGTGTTCAGGCACTTCTGGTGAAGAATTTGACCTAATTCCTTGACATCCTAGTGTGACCTAGCCTAGCGCAGCTCTTGGTACCCTCAGCTAGCAAAAACGTTAGGTTTTAATTTTTGGTCAAAGTCAAAGTTTGATAGGTCAAAGTCAAAGGTTGATTGGTCAAATTCAAAGTCAAAGTTAAAGGTCGACTTCTGGTCAAATTGATTTTGTAATCAAATTTGAAATATTTAGAGTTTCTATCTTGTTATAGTCATTGAATCTTCTGATTGAGTTTGTAATCTCTTATTGTCAATATGGTATCTAGTTTTAGATTAGAAGACAAGTTGGATGATGCTACAAGATTTTAAAGGTATGCACTTGTATATGCTATCTAAGTTATATCATCTAGAAAAACATGAGTTTGTTTGCAGGGAAAGTACTAGAGATCTTGTCCAAGTTGTAATCTTGGATTCAGTGCATTCAAAAGAACAAGTGCACCCTCCATAGTAGTTAAGGCTTCAGGTTCCAAGTTTGATTAAATTGTTAAGCTTCAAATTTGTGTATATCAAAGGTGATACTTTCTACATTACAAATTATGAAAGTAGTATTTGAAAGATTCTATTATTTCTAGGTGCAATAAATACTCGACTGCATATGAATACTATTGATATAGATGCTTATTGTACTTGTTCGCAAGTTGAACTAACATCTCTTCTAGATAGATATTCATGTTTGTTCTTGTTGCTCTTGTTCCAGCTAGGTACCCTTGTGAAATATGTTTGATGAACAATTCTTGCGGAAGTTGTCATAGAAGAAGTTTATGAGGATGACACAACTCCCAGATGGGTAGCAATCCGAGAAAATAGAAACAAACTTAAAGAGACTCGGGGGAGTCAAATTCAAAGGAAGTAAAAAATCAAAAGGAAACAATAATAGGCTTGTGACACTTTGTAGAAAGCAAAGAGAGATGCAACAGACGAAAGCATGGATTCTCTTAGATGGAGGGAGATTATCACATAATTCCAAAAGAAGAGCATGCATATTTCTCATTCAGGCATGAAGCCGAGATTAGGAGGGAGATAATCCCCAATGATATGATCCATTTAAGAAGAATCTGTAAAAAATATGAAGTATTTATCAATGTTCTTCATTCAAAGTAACAATCATGATAAGTAACACGTGTTCAGTTTGACTCTAGAATAAGTCTTCTTCGAAAAGAAGCCTTTAATATCCTTGGTTGTCCATCTACATTCATGTTCCTATGGCAGAAGGTTGGAGGCTTTAGGAAAGAAGGTCATGTAATTTATAGAAGATTTGATGGATTCCAACATTGAAGAAAAACATGAAGAAGAACATGAAGACTCCAAGAAAGAAATAAAAGTTAGAACAATCAATTGAACCATTTTGAACCCACTAGAAGTAGTCAAGCAGAAGGAATGGAAGGAAGCTATGATGAAGAACAATGTATGTGAGAAATTGTGAAAAAGACTTGACCATTGATAGATACAAAGCAAGACTCAGGGATAGAGGGTTCTCCTAGTAGGAGGGAGAATACTATGATGACAACTTGTTCTAATAACTAGATGTACCTCTACCCGAGCCATTATATCTCCTGCACTATCCATGGGTTAAATTTTACATCAAATGAATGTAAAGACTATTCTTCTCAACAGAGTAATTGAGGAGCTAAGTGTTGTCTCCTCTTAGTCTATTATAAATAGAGGAGCTCTTCATTGTAATAAAATAAACAGATCTAATAGATCAATCTCTCATTTGTAGAAATTTGTTGGTGTTTGTAGTTGCCTTAAGCATGTGATATTGTTTTTCTCAATATCTACATGGTATTATAGTAATTTATGCAAACTCCTTCTCATCTTTTATGAGGGTTTGTGAGGCGCTAGTCCTTTTACTTATGGTCGTTCTCCCCTTTCCCTCTATTATCCTTCTGTGCATTTCCATTTCTCTCATGGATTCCTATGTAGTCATGCATCTTGGAAAGATACCTCTACTTTTCCCTTGTCTCAAGTTGTTGACTTTTGATCTAGGCGCGTGGATGAGAGTAGCAATGTTGGCTTGAGTTACTTATTGACATGCTACCAACAACGTGTGGTGACTGTAGTTTAAGGATTAGTGTACGGGGAGAAACATGTGAGGCATGCCTCTTGGAGGCCTTGATTTGTTGTAGAAAAAGTGAGAATATTGGGTAGGGATCCTCCCCACTCGTCATCATCAAATTCAAGGAAAAAATTAGCAGCTCAACCGAATATATGGAAGGTATCCTCGTCCCATAAATCTCATCACTGAGGAAATATTGAATGCTGACACTCTCCATATCCATGAATACGGGGCTGCACACCTCCTTTCCTCCATGATATAAGGTTTCTCGTGTTGATATTATTGTAGTTGCGGGAGGTATTAACCTCCACATGTAACCTTTGACAAGACTAGAATAATACGGGAAGTAAGAGAAACCCTAAAACGTTGGATAATAACCCTATAAGACAAGTCGACTCAAGAGAATATTTCATATTGAGTTATTATCCTCCAGAAAGAGAAGTCGACCTAGTCAAGTGAGATAGAGAAGTATAAATAGAGGGCGCTAGAGCTCATTTTAAACTCACTCACACACAACTGCATAAGACTAGTGGTGCGCAAGTTTGGAGAGGGAGTGGAGTTGCAACTGCTGCAACTGGGATTTTGGATTTTTGTTGGACTTTCTCTCGATTATGATTTGGACTTTCTGCTTGGTCTTTGGTTATTATTTATTGGTGCGCTACCCTTAAGGAAAGGTGTGCTACCTTGGTTGGCTATTGTTCTACTTCCCTAATTATTCTATCTGTCAAGGGTAAGGTGCTTGGGGGTGGCCTTTGTGCCTATGGTTGGGTGACAATATTGTTATATTGTCTTTTGAAAAATGAGCACATCTCTTTATTTATAACAGGTTATGGGCCCACACTATCTTCAGATAGTCTAATCATTGGAAGATAGATTGGGAAGTTATTTTTTAAGCTTGTTATGGCACCAATTGTAGTTGCAGCTAGGTTTTTTTATTTTGAAGTTGTAACAAACCCTAACCCTTGTGTTCAGGCACTTTTGGTGAATAATTTGACCTAATTTCTTGACATCCTAGTGTGACCTTTCCTAGAGAAGCTCTTGGTACCTTCAACTAGCAAAAATGTCAGGTTTGAATTTTTGGTCAAAGTCAAAGTCAAAGTTTGATAGGTCAAAATCAAAGGTTGATTGGTCCAATAAAATTCAAAGTCAAAGGTTGACTTCTGGTCAAATTGATTTTGTAATCAAATTTGAAATTTTTAGAGTTTCTATCTTGTTCTAGTCATTGAATCTTCTGATTGAGTTTGTAATCTCTTCTTATCAAGATGGTATCTAGTTTTAGATTGGAAGACAAGTTGGACGATGCTACAAGATTTTAAAGGTATGCACTTGTATATGCTATCTAAGTTATATCATCTACCAAAACACGAGTTTGTTTGTAGGAAAAGTACTAGAGATCTTGTCCAAGTTGTAATATTGGATTTAGTGCATTCAGAAGAACAAGTGCACCCTCCATAGTAGTTAAGGCTTCAGGTTCAAAGTTTGATTAAATTGTTAAGCTTCAAATTTGTGTATATCAAAGGTGATAGTTGCTACATTACAAATTGTGAAAGCAGTATTTGAAAGATTCTATTATTTATAGGTGCAATGAATACTCAACTGCATATGAATAATATTGATATAGATGCTTATTGTACTTGTTCGCAAGTTGAACTAACATCTCCTCTAGATAGATATTCATGTTTGTTCTTGTTTCTCTTGTTCCAGGTTGGTACCCTTGTGAAATATGTTTGATGAACAATTCTTGCGGAAGTTGTCATAGAAGAAGTTTATGAGGATGACTCAACTCCCAGATGGGTAGCAATCCGAACAAATAGAAACAAACTTAAAGAGACTCAGAGGAGTCAGACTCGAAGGAAGTCAGAAATCAAAAGGAAACAATAATAGGCTTGTGACACTTTGTAGAAAGCAAAGAGAGATGCAACAGATGAAAGCATGGAATCTCTTAGATGGAGGGAGATGATCACATAATTCTAAAATAATAGCATGCATATTTCTCATTCAGGCATGAAGCCGATATTAGGAGGGAGATAATCCCCAACGATATGATCCATTAAAGAAGAATCGGTAAAAATTATGAGGTATCTATCAATTTTCTTCATTGGAAGTAACAACCATGATAAACAACACGTGTTCAGTTTGACTCTAGAAGAAGTCTTCTTCGAAAAGAAGCCTTGAATATCCTTGGTTGTCCATCTACATTTATGTTCCTATGGAAGAAGGTTGGAGCCTTTAGGAAAGAAGGTCATGTAATTTATAAAAGATTCCATGGACTCCAACATTGAAGAAAAACATGAGGAAGAACATGAAGACTCCAAGAAAGAAACAAAAGTCAGAACAATCAATTAATATCTGTGGTTGTCCATCTACATTTATGTTCCTATGGCAGAAGGTTGGAGCCTTTAGGAAAGAAGGTCATGTAATTTATAAAATATTCCATGGACTCCAACATTGAAGAAAAACATGAGGAAGAACATGAAGACTCCAAGAAAGAAAGAAAATTCAGAACAATCAATTGAACCAGTTTGAACCCACTAGAAGTAGTCAAGAAAAAGGAATGGAAGGAAGCTATGATGAAGAACAATGTATGTGAGAAATTGTGAAAAAGACTTAAGCATTGATAGATACAAGGCGAGACTCAGGGATAGAGGGTTATCCTAGTAGGAGGGAGAATACTATGATGACAACTTGTTCTAATAACCATATGTACCTCTACCCAAGCCATTATATATCTTGCACTATCCATGGGTTGCATTTTACATCAGATGAATGTAAAGACTATTCTTCTTAACAAAGTAATTGAAGAAGAAGCGTATGTAGATAAACCTCAAGGTTTTGAGGTATACTAGAAATAGACCCTTTGTATGCAGATGGAAGAAGACCTTGTATGGATTCAAGCAAACTTGGTGCAGAGCCTCTCATGTACAGTAGAAGCGTGGTGAAAACTTCCTATGAGAGAGGAAGTATATTGAAATGGTTCTTGTTGTGGGTGGGAAATCCCTCCTATGGACTAGCACTAAGGGTTTTATCATGCATGTAGAAATGACCTAAAGATTCTTACTTTTTACCATCATCCCATGCCTAAACCCCCATTACTCATATGTAATACAAGGCTCAAGAGATTAAGTTGACGTACCTTATTTTTCGTGTTTGATGTCGATCCCTTTTCGTGCTTGGTATTTCTTTAAATGCAACTCTCCTCCCAATGTTGACCTGCATTCACTAAAGACAAACAAAGAACTCCACATTCATTTGATCTATGAACTAACGGGTTAGAGATTTAATCAATCATACAATCAATATTCCAATAATGACAATCTCATATGGCGGGA
>SNQJ01S0204901.1:29636-39978 GCA_010110895.2 Picea sitchensis | reverse complement strand
TCCAAAGTTCTTCAAATGTCGGGTACTCCTTCCTTGTGTTCATGCTTGCGGAAAATGCATCCCATGTCTTGGGAAGACCATTGAGTACTATGTTCACCAATTCATTTTATAAAGTGATCTCTTCAATAGCTTGTAGTTGATCTCTTAACTGGGAGATCCTTACAAATTATGATGTTATGCTATCGTCATCATTCATCTTCATGTTACAGAGCTCATTCTTCAGACTCATAACTTATCCAATGTTTCTGACTGTGAAGAGATTTGTTAGGGCATCGTACATCTTCTTTGATGAGTCAAGATGGGATGTGTAGGGTATCAAGTGGTATTTTATAGAATCCACTATGATACTCATGAAATTGATGTCAACATCTTTGAACTTCTCCATAGCTGCAACGTTTTGCGGTTCCTTCTCTTTTCCTTCTTCAAACTCTGGCTTCACAATCTTTCCTTTCACGATATCCAACACTTTACTCTTGGAAAGGATGAGGTCAATCTTTGTCTTACATGCTTTGAAGTTAGAGGCTCCATATAAATTGTTCTCTGAATTCATAGAATAAGTCATGGCTGCTTTGACTTGGTCAAACCCTAGATTTGACCACAAACTCAAACTTCACGTCTTGGCTTGCTAAGAGTATCAGGAGATGCGCTAGGCTAGAGCTCACTAATATATCCAGATATTAGGTCAATCCATTCACTTAAGGGGCCTCAACAAGAGGATTAGGGTTTCTACAACTGCTCCTGCTAGTAACCCTAGCGACAATGTCTTGAAAGATGCTTCTGCCAGTAACCCTAGTGACAGTTCCTCAACGAGCCCAATATCCTAGCGGCTATGTTTCCTTCCAGCGTTTAGATTGAATGAAGGAGGTGTGGGTCCATAACCTATTAGAATATGAAGGATTGTGCTCATTTTACCATTGATGATACCCTCATCACCCAACCAAAGGCCAAATCCACCCTCCGAGAACCTTAACCTTGACTGAGAATTACTCCGGAAGCAAACCCTAGGCTAGATAGCCAAACAAGGTGTAGAAAATCTTCCTCCAAGGATAACGCACCAACAATAGTTGATCAGATAGTCCAAACCCTAGCCAAGAGATAGTCCAAGCCAACACTGAAACTTGTTGCTGTAGCAGCTGCACCTACAGCTCTCCTCTACATGTGCGCACCAACTAGGAACTACAGTGTGCACTAGTTTCTCTCTGCAATTCTGAGATGTTTCAAATAAGAACTGGCGCCCTATATTTATAGTGGTTCTGCCAGATTTGTTGGGGCCGACTTCTGCTTCTGGATATGTGTTTGTTCAGTATATTATTATTATTTCTATCCAACTTCTTCTCTTAGAGGCTAATAACCTAATATAAATTATCTTCTTGAGATGACAAGACTTCTAGGGTTATTGGCCAACTCATTAGGGTTTTCTCTTGCTTTCCAGAGTCTTCTATTCTCATCAGGTTTGCACGTGGAGGTAAATACCTCCTGAAGCTACCATAATATTAACAGTTCTATCATGGAAAACTCCCCCCTTTCAATAGTTGTGCAACACATATCCAATTTCTATTAATAACAAAAAAATCATACATTTCCCCTTTTGATACAAAGGTTCATCAAATCAAACATTCACACATATTTAGTCTGCCATAGTCTCTTGGCCAATTATAGTTATATTTACATACTGAGGGAAACAAGGGTATTACAATTCCCTCCCCCTTAAAGGAGCATCGTCCTTGATGTTCTATCTATCGATGTGCTATGTATGTACAGAAGTAAACAAAAATGGATATTCCTATTTCATGACATCCTCCATTTCCCATGTAGCCTCATCTGGGACAAAGTGTTTCCACTACACCTTGACCCGTGCAATGGTTTTGTTCCTGAGTGGGGTTTCCTTCCTATCTATTATGCATTGAGGGTTTGGAAGGAATTATCCCTCGAGTTCGACCTGAATCACAAACCAATCAATAATATGATTAGAATCATATACATACTTCTTTAATAAAGAAACATGGAAAAAATTATGTGCCTTCACTGTGGGAGGAAGTGCTAGCTGATAGGATACTAGTCCCACTCTATCTAAAACTTCAAAGGGTCCACAATACCGAGGGGCCAACTTGGTACAAAATCTCATCCTCAAAGATATTTTTGTGGGTCTAACTTAGAGATACACATGATCCCTTGCTTTGAACTCTCTAGGAATCCTTTTCATGTTTGCATAGCTCTTTTCTCTATCCTGAGCTATCTTCAGATTTTGTCTGATCTAAATTACTTGTTGTTCCATTTCCTTTATCATATTTAGCACGATTGTAACTCTGTCTACTTGGTTTTTCCAACTGATTAGAATGTTGCATTGTCTTCCATATAGGGCTTCAAAAGGGATCATTTTTAATGACTCTTGCTAGTCATTGTTGTAGGAAACCTCCACTAGTAGTAGGTAGTCCTCCCAATTCTTGGGTTGATGCATTACATGCATCCTCATCATGTATTATAACACTTGGTTTAACCTCTCTGTCTTCCCATCAATTTGAGGGTGATAGGTTTTACTAAAGAGAAATTGTGTTTCAAAACCAACAAACCAAGATTTCCCAAAGTTTGAAGTAAATTTTGTATCTCTGTCAAATATAATTTCCTTAGGCATGTCATGCAGTCTAAATATATCTTTCATGAAAATGTTGGAAATATCTATTACCTTTCAAGTTGACTTGATGGGTATGAAGTGAGAAACCTTTCCCAATTTGTCCACAACTACCATGATGGTGTCATTTTGTTTGGTTGATCTTGGTAATCATGTGATGAAATCCATGGAGATGGTTTCCCATTTCCATTTAGGAATTGGTAGGGGTTGCAAATACCCTGCTGGGTGTCGTTTCTCTACCTTGAATTGATGACATTCTAGAAACTTATCTAAGTAATCAAATATGTCATTTTTCAGTCCGGGCCAATAAAATAGTTTCCTGGTGGTCGTGATCATTTTCTGATAACCAGGATGACCGGTATATGGTCTTTTGTGTAGTTCATCCATTATGAACTTCTTCAAGTCGTCACAATTCAAAATATATAATCTTCCCTTGTAAGTTAGAATACCATCATTAAGCATCTAATAACCTTCGTAATTCATCCTTGTGGGTTCTTGCTTTAGGTATGATGTCACAGTGTTGACAAATGCATCTATTTTTGGTGTAGTTTTGACCCTCTCTTGGATGTCTGATTCACTGGCACTTACAGCTTCCAAGTGAATTACTTTCATACTTCTACTAAGGACATCAACCACCCTATTCTCCTTTCCTTTGATATGTTTGATTTCAAAATCAAACTCACTAAGGAGAGCCATCCACCTAGCTTGTATCACATTTAGTTTTGGTTGGTCAAACAAATACCTTAACCCACTATGGTATATCATAACTACAAATATTCTACCTAAGAGGTAATGCCTCCACATTTTTAAATCATGCACTATGGAATTCAATTCCAAATTGTGGGTCACATAATTTACTTCATGCTCATTCAATTTTTAGGATTCATAGAAAATCATATGTCCTTCTTGCATAAGGATTCCTCTGAGCCCTTCCTTGTAGGCATCTATACACAAAAATAATTCCTTGATTGGGTGTGCAATATTCAGTATAGTTGCATTGGTTAGAACATATTTTAGCTCTTGAAATATTTCTTCACATTCTGATGTCCAAATGAATTTAACCCCCTTTTTCTGGATAGTTGAATGGGAAACCAATCTTGGAGAATCCATTTATGAACCTCCTATAGTATCCTTCTATGCCCATAAAGGATATGATATCAAATACATCCTTTGGGGTAGGCCAATCCATGATGGATTTAATCTTTCCACGATCAACTGCCACTCCTACCTTAGAAATAACATGGCCTAAGTAATGGACTTGTTTCTGGAAAAATTCACACTTACTAAGATTAGCATAGAGTTGATGTTATCTTAGTACTTGGAGTACTAACTTGAGATGTTTTTCATGTTCTTCCCTATTCTTGGAATAGATTAGGATATCATCAATGAAAACCAACACAAACATATCCAAGAAATTTCTAAATACGTTATTCATTAAGCACATAAAAGTGGTTGGTGCATTGGTAAGCCCAAATGGAACCACCACAAATTCATAGTGACCATATATTGTCCTAAAGGTTGTCTTGTGGATGTATTCATCTTTAATTCAGACCCAATGGTATCCATACCTCAAGTCAATCTTAAAGAATATTGTAGCACCTATTAATTGGTCAAACAAGTCATCAATCCTTGGCAAGGGATATTTATTCTTGATGGTCATCTTATTGAGTCATCTATAATGTATGCACAGTCTAAGTGTGACATATTTATTTTTCACAAACAAGGCTGGTGCTCCCCATGGGGACACACTAGGATGAATGTATCCTTTTTCCCACATATCTGTCATCTATAGTTTGAGCTCAACTAGCTCTGGTGTACTCATTTTATAGGGTGTTCTAGACATTGACACTGCTCCTGGTACAAGTTCTATTGGAAAATCAATATCCCTTCTTAGAGGTAGACCCGTCACCTCTTCTAGGAATACATCTTTGTATTCTCTTAATATGGGATGGTCCTCTAGGCTGGGTTTTTTATTCTCAACAGAGTTTAGTACTTGTATTACATACAAGGGACATCCCTTTTTGCAATACTTCTTCACTTGGAGGGATGATATTTGTTTCACTGAGATAGGCTTTTGAATCCCTTGTAGGGCTACCCTTCTTCCGTATTCATTTTCACACTCCAAAGTTTTACTGTAATAGACCAAATTGGTTTTGTCGGAAGCCAAAAAGTCCATGCCAATCAGCAGGTCATAATATCCTAAAGGAAGTATGTTTAGGTTCGCTTGGGTGGGAAACCCACTTATAAAGAATTAGCATGCTGGTATGACCTATGCTAATTTTCTTTTCGTTCCAGTGGCCAGTTGTACCAGCCATGATTTAACATGTTTAACTTGTTGCAATTTACATTTCTCAACAATTTGAGGGGAAACATAACTCAAATTAGAACCAGGGTAAATTAAAATGGAAACAAGATGGTTGAGAATCGTACCTTCCATCTCCACCGCTGAAGCTTGGTGGTACACTTGTCTATTATCCAAGGATGCATAAATTTGTGGCATGCTCCTAGTCACATCAATTACTATGGTAGCCTCTTGGACATTGTAGACCCTCTTATTTATCTGTTTCCTATGCAGAAAGTCCCTCAACAAATGTTCCTCTTCACAACCCCAACATTTAAAGGGTTCTCTCTTCGTGTTATCAGTCTTACTTGGAACTACTATGAATGGTTTATTTCCACTCTGGGATGGAAAATTTTGTTGATACACACTTCTAGTAGGAAGGCTCATCCTAGAGCTCTTCCCATGGTTCTTAAATATCAAGGATTTAAACCCATTCTTCTTGAATCCTGAATTGTTTTTCTTCTTCAAGTCTTCATGGGGTTCTATCTTATTCTTGAATTTCTCATAGCAATACCTTTCCTTTTGGATAGTATCTTGTAAATTCTTTGGCTCATCAAAATCAGTTTTGTCCCAGTAGGAGTGAGGTAATCCACTAATAAATCGTTGCATCTTTACTTTTTCATCCTTTATGTAGGGAACATACCTTATCAGCTCAAGAAATTTGTTGATATATTCATCTATGGTGAATTTCCCCAGCTTGAGTTCATAGAACTCCTTGGTCTTCCCATCAAAGTACTTTTCTGATAGATACTTATTCTTGAAGTATTTCTAAAATTGTCTCCATGACAAGTCCTTCTCATGGATTCCTTTCACATTCCTAAGTTCCTCCCACCAAATGGAAGATTTCCCATTCAGGTTAAAAATGGCTATCCGGGACTTTGATTTTTTAGAGTAGTCATGGACTCTGAAGTACTTCTTCAAGACAAGTAACCAAACTTATGCTTCTTCCCCCTTCTTAATATCTCCATAGAAGGTGGGAGGTTTGGCTTTCTTGCATTCTTCAGGGTCATGGTTCTTGGAATTTTTCCTCTTATTTCCTTTCGTTCGAGATTGGGAACTATTTTTTCCACTAGAATATCCCTTGGAGTTGTCAGTGTCCTCAGAGGAATATTCCAATGAGTGTCTCTTGGATCCACATTGGTCCTTCCTTGAGGTTCTCCTCCTGGTGTGGCCACTTTCTGGACCATGCTTTTGTATCTCAGGTGGACTTGGAGTTTTCTTAGTATGATGCATGTCCACATGAATGGAAGATGGACAATGTTGCAGTTTCCTTTATATATCTGATATACTTTGCAGTAGGACTGCATTAATTTCAATATACTTTTCCTTCTCCTTTATTAGCCTTTCATTGTTAGCATAAAAACTCTGTAATTCTTCCATGAGGCTTCATACAGTTTCAACCAAATCTGCAGGAGTTTCCACCACCCTCCATTCATCAAATTCTTCCTCTCTATTGTGGGATCTCTCCCCCAACTCATGGTGTGTCACCATCTCTTACATTATAGTTTTCATGTTGTTCACTGACAACTTGAGTGCAGGGATGATTTTAAGGATGGAAATTTATTTTAAAATGAAGAAACCTTGGCGAATCTTACCAATCTTCATATGCCAGCTATAAATGTTTGGCGATATTTTTGTAAAAATATTCAAATTTATAAGGATTTTATATAGTTTTTATAATTTTTTGGCGATTTTTAAGGTAAAATAATTTTATCCTATAGAATTTGGGAGAATCATTTTTAAAATAGCGAATCTTATTTTTGGAAAAACCATGAAAAATTAGCCCATGAGCGAAATTTAGCCCCTAAAATCATCCATGCTTGAGTGCCAATAAAACATTTTTTGTTAGTTACTAATCTACCAATTCATGAACAACACATATCATTGCAAAGTGAAGTCAGATTATTTATTTTGGAAACATTAGCAACATACAGTGCATACTTCCAAAACATCTATTAATAGTTGAACATTTTGTTCCTCTCTTCAATAGAGGTTCAAACAAGTTTTTTTATAGAAGAGGGGTAAGGTAGGGTGTTACCCCATAAAGTTCTCTAATAATATTTTTATGCAACTCCTGCATGAGCCCAAGTAGGCCAAGTCTTGTTTCCAAGCTCTGATACCAATTTGTAACACACCCAACCCCTAAATATCCTTTCTAGGGATGTGGCATAAAAATTTTGTTTTTCCTAACTCTCTCAAATCCTAATTCCGAGATCTCCATTACTCACCATGAGATTTCTAGCGGTTGCCACCGCACTAAAATCTGAGGTCTCGTCTACAAGTTATTTCCTCCCTAATTTACATGGGCATTATTAGTTGGGGTCTTCGACATTCAGTGTTGAACACCCCTTTTTATTACTCCCCGAAGTCCCCAAATATTTCCACATGGCCTTGGCCCTTCAGTGATCAACGTTCAACATTTTACATTGAACATCCCAATGTTCGATGTTTGGCGATTGACAATAGAATTTGAATGTTTCGACGTTAAAAAATCGACGATAATCATTGAACAGTCGACGTTTGATAATTAACAATTGACATTGAACGTCCCTTTACTATACTACACTCCAATCTTCTGAAGTACCGAAGTCCCGGAATTTCGAAGTCTTAATCGCGTCATCAACCACGTTGGCCATGCAAGCACAAACTAGAGGCTGAAACATAGGGAGGGATAGGGGTGACATGTGTCATGCTCTAAGAGGCATAAGGGGCCTATGAATTATCCATATCTCGGTGACACATGGCACCTTATTTGTGGGTCCACGTTACCCTGGATGACGTCAGTGAGCCACGTCAGCCCTCGACATAGAATCTTCTCACTTCTTTCAAATCTTACAGCTGATATCCGTCCATGTAGATCCATATATCTATGACTCCCATTACTTCACGGATCTAATATTCAGATCTTACCAACTCATCACATCACAAATCACCTGAAGAGCCAAGTCTTCGGACTCTCAGATCTAGTGCCACATGTCCTCTACCTATCAACGGTTGAGATTCACTTCGTCATTCATGACTTCGAGAGTTTTCACACCTTGAAAAATCTTGGCCAAGTTCCTTCAAAGTACCAAGTCTCATAACTATAGGATCTCTTGACACGTAGCCTCTCATCCAACGAATCTAGTTCAATGAAAAACATTTGACAGGGGACAAGGGGCCATGTGTCGCTCCATGATGCATTCTCGGTTGGTTGGGAAGTTGAGAGGGGTTTTCAACGAAATCCTTAGATCGATGAGTGAGAGGGATCCCAGAGGATCCAAGGATCAACGGTCCAAATTACTTCGGAAGTTCAACATTTGGGAGTTCAACATGTATCCTCCAGCTTCCTCTTCAAACCATGCCCAATCTATCACCATGTGTACCTAGCATTCATGGCCAGGATTTACTCCAGCTTGTAGATCTCTGGGAAAACTTGCGCATCTCTATACCACCCCAAACTTCTAGACAGTCATTGATCTATGGACATCTGTCCCTCTATTCTCAAAGGTCCAATTTAACTTCACGACTCCGTCATTTAGGAGTTTCATCAAAGTATTTAACTCTACCCCTTCCTAAGTCCAATATAATGGTTGAGCGAGATCTCCACTGGATCCCCAGATCTACAACCCTCATATATTCGCAACTCTAGCCTATGGCTATTTTTGGGGGTTGTGGAGTCTTAAGTTCTAAAGTCCCGAAGCCAAAAGGGCTAGCTCCTTTCGGACTAATGCAAGGTTCCCAAACCATGGTCATATGGATCCTTTGGAAATTCTTGTGGGCGAAGTGTTAATCCTTTTAGTAGAAAATGGGTTAAGGACATGGGCATGAGCCCTCGATTAGATGGGTGGATATTCTGAAGGAAACCCCTTTCTCCCACAGAGTTGAAATTGACATTCCCGCTAAGGTAACTCAAAATATTGGTAGGAATTAGATGTTTTAGTTAGTCCTACCTCGACTCTCCTGTGGATTCACATCCCACAACTCTCTAGCACCTAAACTGAGGTAAATCGAATACCAAGTAAATATAGCAGTTTACAAAAGAAAATGAGAATTTCTAATAACTTTTCAAATACTGCAAGACTTAACCATAAACACAGATATTCAATCATCACATCCAATGTATTACATAGAGTATGAAAATACTTATCATAAATGGAGAATGTGAAGCGACTACTAAAAGGGGTGCATGTTTCCACCTAATCATAGGCACAACCACTCCTAACGGATTTACCGTTGTCCAGCCCCAAGCTAGACCATGATGCTCTGAGAGAGATTCTTTCTCCTTGCTCCATGATAGTCAAGGAAAAACGTTACTCTCCTCCTCCCACATGATCTTGGCAACTAGTTTTTTCTACACTAAGCAAGGATGTTTATGTGAGAAGTTCCTCAATTTCTCTCCAACTTCGTTTATCATCTTGTAGCAAGATACTGCCTATAGATTCTTATAGCCAAAAAGGGCTTGCTTCTCATCTTTTCTCTCCCCTCCACAATTGAAAACATGTTCTCTTCTCTTCTCCATATTGTCCTCTATACTCTGCTACTTTTCAGATATGTCTCTATCCCCCGAATTAACTCCTTTCTTTCCTTCCTCAGCAACGTTGCATGGGTATGAATCCCCAATTTGTGGTCAGGCCTGGAAGCCTTACAGATGGGTACCCTGCCCCATTGTTATCACTAATTTTGTCCGCACATGGCGACAAGAACTCCGCATCATCAAAACAGGACTGAAGTCATTCATGGCACATGATTAATTCCACAGCATTGCAAAAGGGTCAAAAACTATACCAAGTGACAAAAAATTGAAGGGCGCTTTACAAAATCTGGGTGTGCGCGCATATGCGCGGAACAGAAACGTACAATATACACATGCGCGCACGATGCGCAGCTATTGGGCAAAAAACCCGCGCACCTGCTAAACGACGCATTTATTGAAATTGGTCGGCCTCCCAAGCACTAATGGATCAGCTCCCAAGTCGATTTGACACCAAATCCGAGCTCAATCCGCATGGTGGGCTGGTCAAAGACCTAATTGAGCCCTAAAGAGCCCCTTTTCACACTCCAAAGAGGTTTCATAATCACCCAATGCTAGGCTATAAAAATCCATGAATAACCATCATTTTATCAAGGAATTCTATGCATTGTTATGCTGCCAAGATTGTTAAGGACTCATTCTTTGACAAGAACACATAGGCATCATTTCACAAGAGCTATCCACCTCTCCCTTGAGTGGATAAGCTTGGAGTTCTTTCACCCACATTTTCATCTTTTCATTGTAAGGAGAGAAAGCTTGTGAGGGCCTCAAGAGCCTTCCATTGGAGAAAGAAGGGACCCAAGTCCCCTTTCTTCATTGTGCCTTTGGATTTCATCAATAGATCAGCTTATACATTGGT
>SNQJ01S0204901.1:13100-27609 GCA_010110895.2 Picea sitchensis | reverse complement strand
TCACAAGAGCTATCCACCTCTCCCTTGAGTGGATAAGCTTGGAGTTCTTTCACCCACATTTTCATCTTTTCATTGTAAGGAGAGCAAGCTTGTGAGGGCCTCAAGAGCCTTCCATTGGAGAAAGAAGGGACCCAAGTCCCCTTTCTTCATTGTGCCTTTGGATTTCATCAATAGACCAGCTTATACATTGGTGATATTGGTCCATTTGTATTTACTTTTCATTTTTCCATATGTTCATAGTTTTAATTTGTTTTAGTTAATTCTTGTTTATAACTTTGTAGTTTCTCTTTCTAACCTTTCCTTTTACAACTGTCATGCCTAGAAGAGCCCAACTGGGCATGTAAGAACCTTTTATTTTCTCACTTAGTGACGAATTGGGTGCAAACACCCATCTACTCATTAATTCTTGAAGATGGCCTTCCAACTATCAACCTAACTGGTAATTCATTTTTGGGTCAGAGGACTATTGAGAAATTACACCTAGTAGGTACTGGTTTGGTGAGGGTCATCTCAACCATTCTTGGTTTCCCTCACCATCTCTCTCATAGAATCCATGGTCTATCTTGGAAAAATCCCCCTTTTCAACAGTTGTGAAAAACATATCCAAATTCATACATTGACCCTTTTATTCAAAGGTTCATCAAATCAAACATTCACACATATTTAGTCTGCCATAGTCTCTTGGCTAGTTATAGTATATTTACAAACTGGGTGAAACAGGGGTATTAAAGAATGTGGACCCAACGAGCTAGGTGGCATGTATCATGTCATCATCAATGTTAGTGCCATGTCATATGGAACCAATGACAAGGGACCATGTGGATACCACGTGGAAGTGAGGTGGTAATGGAGGGATTTGGCTTAGGAAACTTTGGGAGACCATAACTTTTGATCTGGAACTCAGATTTAAGTATGGTTATATCCATTAGAAATATATCATCAAATGAGATCCAACTATGAGGTTTAGTTAGAGAAAATAATAGAATAAAAGAGAGAAATATCGGTAAAGAAAAGGTAGGATAAAAGGGGAAGAAGATCAAAGGATCCCCCCACATGCATCTCAAAGATGGAGTGATCATGAAGAAAGGTTGTTATGCTAACATTCTCCTACATTCGAAGAAAGGGATGGAATCAATTATGCGATTAAAAGGACATTCACCCATACATGAGAAACATTATATTTCCATGCTTTTAATAAGAATTATGAATAATTCTAGATTTTGAAGGACATGAAAATGAGAGGTTTATTGAAGGAAATCATCTATGATCCAAATTAAATAACTATCACGATAGTTGCATTCATCTAATATCCAACACATAGGAAGGATTATTGACCTGATGAATCAAGTTAAGAGTCCTCCAATACATGAGAGTATAAAGATGAAGATGTTAAGCTCCATATGCTAGCGAATATTGAATAAGGCATCCATGAAAATGATCGAAAAACTACATCAAACTCATCCAACACATGTACTAGATCATCAAACCTTATAGCCATATAAAATCATTAAACATTTGGGAAACTGTATAAAGTAGGAAGACAATGTGTTGACCACTCATACAAATGTCAATGAGACATCATAGGTAAATTGAGAATCATGAAGACATTTGAAATCATAAGATCAAAAGAGATAATAAACCGTCATCAAGCAATCATCAGTCAAGACCAAAACTCAACTTCCTCAAAGTAGGAAAATAAATAACATTAGGCTCAAGCGGTAGACGATTAGGCAATAGGATTGAAATTTTAGTTAGGGGAAGGGGGATTCCCTTTCACTTGTAAAATAAAAAGTAAAGGGGGGTTGTTGCGGCCACAATAAATGGTGACACACTAGAAGAACTATTTATCTCTGTTAATAGAAGTCTAGGGACCATACTTCAGATCTAAGTTTTAATAAAATTTCAACAAACTACAGACAATTTTCCAATAATCATGGGTACCATAATGATCCCAAAATTCTAGAATATATAACCCAATATTTCTAATACTTGTAATTTAGCACATCCTTTTCTAAGAGCCAATTAATGAGATAAATTCTTTTACTGGCTACACACTTGAGGTTAGCTTTGGTTCAACCATGGGATTTGACATTTATTAACAAGAAAAAAATTGCATAAGTGTGTTCCTCACCTCTCTTATCCCGACATTACTTCATTTCCAGAGAGCATACATAGCCCCGACGAGTTTGCCTCGGTACCATACAAGCATAGCCCCACTGTCAAAAAATGTCCATATCCCCGATAGATTTACTTGTACTTCCCACACTATTTTTTTAAGTAAGAAGTGAAATATATTAAAACCTTCCAGAGGCAAAAGGGAGATCCCAAGTACAGTGATAGTCTAACTATGCTGATGGGGCTGCCCCAATAGAGGGGAAACCAACCCAATCAACAACTTAGTCATCATAAGTTTTATAAATCCTACTTAGCATTAAAGTCTGAGACTACATGATCAACAACAGAAATTGACACGTAACCTAGATGCTTGACACGTAACCTGGCCAGGTGCCTTGGAGATCCCCGGGCCAAGGTTCCTCTTCGATGATCGTTGTTCCATCCTCCCATTGCACTTCGACCTTCGTGGTGGTGTCGATGCTCTGACTTCTCCTCGCGGTGTCCTGCGTCTGAGGCTCGGCCACGATCTCGCTGTCATTTCTTTTCCCCTCGAGCTCTTCTCCAGATTGCATCACAACATCTTCTCCGTGGGGGGTTGCGCCAGGTTCCTTCTGCTCATCCACTTTGAAGCCCATGATGTCATTAGTTGGTCTAGGCTTGGAGGTCGCTCCTCCCGTGTCTGGAGGGACAACCTCCTACAGAGAGGAAAGGAGTTGGAGGAAGAGCTCAATCTTCTCACTGTTTAGCTCTAAGCAAAACTGTAAATTCTCCACCCCTTGGCGAAGTTCAAAGACTAGGCCATAGAGGATGGACAACTTATCTTTGAGTTGCTCGTCATGGATTGGGTTCGCAAAGGGGTGATCCTTATGTGGTTGGTCATGCGAGTGAGATGGGTTCTAGGCTGCAGGGGTACCAGGAAGAGCCGAGAGAGGTGGGTGGGGTAGTGCAGCCATCGACAGTGAATGAATGATGTGCAAGGCCAAGCTGAGCGAATGAGAAAGGAGTGAAAGGTTACAGATGGATTCTCTCGAGGGAGGTTGCGCAGAGGGGGGAGCCGTAGGCCGACGAGGTCTCCAGGGAGATCCCCGTCGTGGCCTCCCTCTCAGCCTTGGCTTGTGGTTCGACATGGAAGGTCTGTCGCGGCAGGAGAAGGTCCAGAAGTTAAGGGGAGTCTCTGGGGGGTCACCTACACTATCCCGCGTCGACCATGGGCTCGGGTGGGAGAGCACCTTCAGCCACTAGCTTAAACAATGATCCATTACCAGGAGCAATGCCATAGAAATCACGTCGGAAGGGAGAGGCGTTAATGCCCACTCGATTGACATGAGAGGTATTAAAGTCACAGGAGGGTGGCACGAGCCCATCACATGGCTCCGTGCCCCACTGTCGAGCTCCGTCCTCCTCCATTTTCCAGGTATCACCCATTAACACCCCATCCGGGGAAGCATCCACCACTCTAGCTTTGCAAATGCACTGCTGAAGAATGGGGTGATCAGGTTCCAGGGCCGAGTTGCACATGAGTTCCGACGCTCGCCGATTGATGCCTATATTGGCTAGTTCATCCGCCACTTGATTCGCATTTCTTCTGACGTGGGCAGGGATGATATCCAGATCCGGTCGCAAGGAATCAGTGATACTCTGCAGTCCATGCAAGAGTCGCCAACTGGGCGAGATTCTATCTGGGATGGCTCCATTTAGAATTTTCCGCAGCAGGTTGATGATGATTTGGGAGTCTCCCTCCACAACTAACTTGGAAAAGTTGTTTTTGATGGCCATATGTAGTCCCTTAGTAAGACCCCAGAGTTCTGCTGCATTGTTCGTGGAGTGTCCTATGGAACCATCTCTGATGAGAAGGATGTTCCCATTATGATTACGGAAGACTATTCCATATCCTGCTGGTCCTGGATTTCCCTTAGAGGCCCCCTCAAAATTGAGCTTGATGAAGTCCTCCGGAGGGGGGAGCCAAGAGGTGGGGCTTCTCTGAGGGGGGGCAGGTGTAGAAGGAGAACGAGTCTGAAGGGAGGAGGGTGGAGACCATAACCAGAGGACGGGGAGTTCATTTGGGTACATGTTGAGGTGATCTTCGACTCAGAGCTGGGGGGGGAGGGATTCCAGGATGTTACAGTAGCACAGTTTCCATCGGTGCTACCACGGGAGGGATAGGCCTTTGAAGAGTCTTTTGTTCCTTTATTTCCAGGTTTTCCAGAGAAGAAAGCCTGGTATAAGCTGCCAAACACAATTGAGGAGGGGTGAACAGAAAGCTTGGTCCCGCTAGTTAGCGATGGTCTCCAGAATGCTGTCCCTACGGCGGTCGGAAGTACGCATAACCAGTGCCACTTGATCCCAGATCTGGGCAGTGTAATGGCGAGAGTTGAGGAGATGGTTCATTGTTTCCTCTGCCTCGCCACAAAGTAAGCACATAGAAGGCCCCACAAAGCCCCTTTTCGCTAGGTTGTCCCAGGTGAGAATGCTGGAATGTGCGACTAGCCAGAGGAAGAGGGTAATTTTAGGCCAATGCTTAAGATTCCATAGCTTGCTCCATAATTGCGTGTTGGGGAGGGGGTCTGAGGGGGCCCTGAGCCGGTATACTTCTCACGTGCTGAAGGTGCCTTGTGGTTTGTGTCCCCACCTCAGAATGTCCTCTCCTGCTATTATGGGAATTCTCCGCTTCTCCAATTCTTCCTGCAGAGGACCTAGATTCCCGTTTGGCTCCAAGTCGAGGCGTTCCCAATACACGTGCCACTGGCGCCACGTATCGTCCTGGGGGTCAACCTTCCAGTAATCGGCCACTCTTTTCAGTCCTGCCCGATTGGCCTGAGTGCAAATGTTAAGGGCCCATTCCTCCTTACCCAGGATCGACCATTGTTTCCAAGAGTCTTGCCAAAACAGGGCAGTCTTCCCATTTCAGATATCCCAGAAAGCGTTTTCAGTCACCAGTCGTCTATTCTGCATGGCCACAGTCCAGATTAAGGAGCCCTGGTTGTCTTCGTTCCACTGGATTAAGTTTTTCTCTGCCATATTTGGAGCATATTTCTTTCTCCAAAGTCGGGCCCAGAGGTCCTTGGGGCTTTTTATCCAACGCCACCAAATCTTGGCGCTGAGGACCTTGTTCATGATGACGGGATCCCTTAGACCTAGGCCACCTTGCTCCTTGGGTCGACAGAGCTTGTCCCAACTGACCAAATCCAGTTTCTTCCCTGTATTGAGTCCCTGCCAAATGAAGTTCCATTGAATGCCTTTGATGGTATTGAGCACAAACTTTGGAGCGGCTAGCGCTGAGAAGGAATAAATCGGGAGGGCTTGGAGGACAGCCTTAAGAAGAATGAGATGGCTTGGAAGGTTAAGAGCTCTGTAGGTCCAAGAGGACAGCCGCTTGGAAAAGGAAGACAAGAGGTGCTCCCACGAGGAGTTCCGGAGTGCAGTATCTATCAGTGGGATGTCGAGGTATTTGGACGGAAGGGAGCTTCTGTTAAAACCGAGAATTCCAGAGATGTGGCGCTGGATCGGAGGGGGAGTATTGAAGAAAAATACCTAGGATTTGTCCTTGTTACAGTCCAGACCGGAAGCATCATAGAAAGTTTGGAGGATTTCTAGGAGAGAGTTGGCTTCCCGGACCGTTGGGCTACCCATCAGGAGGGTGTCGTCAACAAATTGACTGTGCGAGATAGGCAGGGAGATGCCATGGAGGGGAAGCCCTGACAATTTTTTAGTTCCAATCGCTGCATGGATAGATCTGCTGAGGCCTTCGTCTAGGATTATGAAAAGGAAAGGGGAGAGGGGATCGCCTTGCCTAATCCCTCTAGAGGGGGAGAAGGGATGCGAGGGAACACCATTGACAAGAATAGAGAAGAATGTCGTGGAGGTTAGATTCAGTATCCAAGTTACCCATCTTGAATCAAAGCCAAAAGCTAGCAGCATTGCCCTCAAATAATCCCAACTGATCTTGTCGAAGGATTTAGAGAGGTCCAATTTAAGGAGCATACCTGGGGTCTTGGTTTTCTTCAAGGAATGGATCACTTCATGAGCCAGGATGACATTGTCTAGGATCTGTCTTCCCTCCACATAGCCTGATTTCTCCAGGGAAATGATTGTCGGTAAGATGGTTTTAAGTCTCCTGGCTATCACTTTTGTAAGGAGCTTATAAATGACATTGCAGAGAGCTATAGGCCTGAACTTATTGGGGTGATGAGCTTGCCCTTCTTCGGGGACTAAGGTTATGAAGGTAGCATTGAGAGCCTGAAGGATCTGTCCCGATGCTCGGGAGTCTTCCAATATTTCCTAGACTTCTGTTCTAATCATTGCCCAACAGTGATGGAAGAAGTCGCTAGTGAAGCCGTCAGGGCTAGGAGCCTTACATTTCGGAGTTTCCTGAAGAGCTTGGTCCACTTCCTCAATAGTTATTGGTCTGAGAAGAGAAGCGTTATGTTCCTGGGTGACAAGGGAAGGAACATGCTGCGTGATCTTGTTGATGGCCTCTAGTCTGTCTACCTGGGGTTCCGTAAGGAGGTTTTGAAAATACTTTATTAGGGCGGCCTCCATGTCTTCATGCGAGTGTATGACATCCCCTTCATCGGAGGTGAGATGTGTGATCTTGTTGGTATGACGCCTCTGAATGACCGTTCTATGGAAAAATTTGGTGTTGCACTCCCCCTCTTTGAGCCATTGCACCCTCGACTTCTGCCTCCAAAGAATTTCTTCTGGTCTCTTCCTGTCTTCGAGATGTTGGTTTATGCTTATTTCCTGGGCCTTGAGCTCCCTTGTTAATCCCTGCAACCTAATCTGATGCTGAATCTCTTCCATTTGTGCCGAAAGCTATTTTTTAGCATCAAAGATATTGCCGAAAGTATTCTGGTTCCAAAGTTTGAGAGTGTGTTTGAGGTTCTTTAACTTCTGCTGAAATCTATACATTTTGGAGCCTCGAGGGACCTCTGCTTCTCTCCACCAGATCTGGATGTTTTCTTGGAAATCAGGATGGTCTAGCCAGAATGTCTCAAATCTGAAGGGTTTCTTACCAGGCGTGGCTGGAATATCCACCCATAATTGTAGCGGCCAGTGGTCGGACCCCGGGAAATTGAGTATAGTGGAATCCATAGAAGTGCCTTCCAACATGAGCAATTCAGAGACGAGGAATCTGTCTAGCCTGCATGCTATTTGGTGACTTCCAGTTCTTCTATTTGTCCAGGTGTGAAGGCCATTACTGGAGTCCAAGTCTATTAGGTGAAGATTGTCTATGAGACTGTTGAAATCGCCGGATTCCCGATCCAACCGTCGCGAACCTCCTCTTTTCTCTTCTAGGCTGTGGATGATATTGAAGTCACCTATGACGATCCAGTTCTTATAATGAGTGTGGCTCGAGGCATGGCTCAGGATTCTAAGAAAATCCTGCTTATCCCTTGGGCTGGCTGGGCCATAGACATTGATTAGATGTCCGAGCTTGTTTGAACCTATAAGTCTGTAATCAACTTTGATGGCCCATTTATTAGCCGAGAAGTTCTCCAGGATTACTGCATTGGTGTTCCACAGAATAGTCAGTCCACCAGCTATGCCAATTGCATCTATAGACATTGCTGCCCCCTGCTTCCAACATTTGGGTAGTAGTTTGTCAATGTCTTCTGAACTGCACTTTGTTTCCTGTAGGAATAAGACCTTTGGTTGTTCTGCTATGATCAGATCTCGTAGACGTTTTTGCTTGCTACGTCCATTGAGACCTCTGATGTTCTAGGTGATGACCTTCATGATGACGGGGGGGTGGGGAGGGGAGGGAAGCTATCCGAAATCAAGTTGATTTGTCTAGAATTAACCATATAGTTTCCTATTTCTTGTATGAGTTTGTTGGTGGATTTTCTACCCCGCTTTTTCTCATCTTTCTGGATTTTATTGGGGTTTTTTGATTGACCACCCTAGATTCCTAGGCCTTTGCTAGCTCATGCTGAGGACCCCACAGAGGAGTTGAGAAATACCTTGTGAACCTTCTGTAGCTTATCTCTGGGTATGGTGTAGAGTTTTTGCTGCCTGTAGGCGTGCTCCAAGTGCTCCAGATCTACCCCCGCTAGGTCCTGTTCTTCTAGCTCCATATCCGCCTCCCCATCCTCTGTCTCCTATAGGTCTTGTTGGTCTTTGGCCGTATCGAGTGGAGTTACTTCCCACACTATTAATAGTGCTTTCAACTTCCTTTTTTATTTGAGAATATGCTCACCCTTTTAGATTTTTTATATAGATATGCATAAACATGTAGGGTGTGAAGGAAGTGGGGTGATATGAGAGTCACTTTTATTTGTTGAGTAGATTTTATGAATTTTACTTTAAACCACAAGTTTCCCCAAATACAATCATAGTATTGGCCATTCATTAATGTGAAGTGAGTGGAGCTCAAAGAAAATGATAGATAGACACTTCCCTATACTTATAGATTATCATGGTACTCTAAACATGCATATTCATTCCACCACAACTATATGTACATACCTACAATTGAAAACTTCATAAATGTTCATTCAGATAGGGCATCCCATGCATCTTATGACTTGCAAACAAATTCTTCAGTATGTGACCATAATTGGACCAACCCCTCACTCAAATTTAAAGAGTAATCCTCAAGGAATACTAAGAGTCAAACTAGCTCAGAGAAATGTTAGTATTCAAAACAAAATATGGAAGCAATATGTATAAGCAACAAACAAGTGCTAAAACTAAGTTGACTTCATGAAAAAGAAAATTAAACTACAAGGAATTTGAATCTATGGTGTCAATCATCAAAATGATAAAAACTAGTTGAAAAATAAGAATAGAACCCAACAACAAGTAATAAATCTGGTGCAACAACAATGAGATTGTTTTTAGTGAAAACTCAAAAAACAAGCCAAGGGAAATAACCAGTCCATAAATGGTAACCGTTCAACATTGAATCCAATAGAAGAAATTCCCATAGTAGAGATCTGAAATTAAGGACAAAGCAGATAACAAGAATTGATGATCTGGTGTAAAAGATTTGCAATACAATTCTCCAATCCAATTGCCACATGCAATTTCTTTCATTCAGTGCAACAAAACAAGTTTCTGGGAATATAGAAAATGGGTTAATGGAAAATTCATTCAAAATAGATTTTCAAGAACCAATTACATGAAATATTTCATAAACGAACAAATCCTCTCAAGATTTCTTGACATAAGCACTTCTTCTGCAATTTTAAAACGTTGAATTTTCCAATAACATAAAATGTATTTCTAATCAAATCCATTTTCTCTTTTCTATAAAAATTAATCATTATCCATACAAACCCAAATAATTCCATCTAATAAAGCAAAGAGGAAAATCACAATTATGGATGTCATCAAAATAGTCATGAAAATGACTCCAAATATCAACTAGATCAGAAAACAAATATGTGAGTAAATAAATGAGAATATATTTTTGATCAACTATTGAGTTGGTGACAATCTTAGTTTATCAATAAAAAGATGTCGCAAAGGAATCTTAAGCATCCAGGTTGGGTTGGTACTTCCCTAAGTTGCCTTTTTGTTTCAAGAGAAAAATCCCGAGCTATTGATTGCATAAGCCATTTCCCAACCTGTGTAACAACAAATAATGGTGTGATCAACTCTTAGATAGCTTGGGAAGAATTTTTACTCTAAATGACTAACTTATTAAAATTAAAATAAACTAAAATGAAAAATAAGATCGGAATTAAAACTAATTCTAGGAAAAGCATACTAAATTAAAGTAAACTTAAACTAAGTTAGTTGTCATAAAGCTCTATGTAAAGGTCAATGCAGTCATTCTGTTATGCATTCACCCAAATATAAAAGCCTTCTTCCTGAGAGATGATCATTATGTTCTTTCCCTCAATATTCCCTTCAACAAGAGACTTTAGTGTCATGATTGTTATGAGATTTGGATATATGTACACAATGTCTTGTTCCTGAAATCAGAGTCAATTAAAATAAACAAAAAGGACCATTAGACTTCGATTTCATTTATCTTCTAAAGATGTCAATCCATCAACAAACCTCAGTCATAAAAAGTTGATCCAATGATTATTAGCATTGCACCCCAAGGTA
Source organism: Picea sitchensis (assembly GCA_010110895.2). Lineage (NCBI taxonomy): Eukaryota > Viridiplantae > Streptophyta > Pinopsida > Pinales > Pinaceae > Picea > Picea sitchensis. The sequence goes on along the minus strand of SNQJ01S0204901.1, from coordinate 17,436 downwards.
TGTGTTTCCTCCTATGATTAATGATGAAAATGTGATACATTAGCATGATCATCTTTGAGCCTTGTGAGAGGCAAGAGAAAATTATCATGAAAAGGAAGCAATTAAGATATTTTCGTGATAAGCAAAGAATCTAATATCACAACCTATATGGATTTAATTTCCCAACATGAATGAGAAATATTATTAGAAATCTAAATTAAATGAAGTAAATAAGATCAAAATTTTAATAAATGATAAAATTGGAATGTTGGGGAAGTTCATGAAACTGATATTCTCAAGTTCCCAAGAGTGTTCAAAGTAGAAAAATTATAAACCACTTCCTCGAGATTACACATGTTAAATAATAAGAGGAAAGTGAAATGAAAAAGAAGAGTGTATATCTTGTCTCTCCACTAGATATGTATTCCGTTCAAATAATGAGACATATAATCCGTAAAATAAAAATCAACAAGATCATGAGTAAGAGGGATCAAAATATAGGATGTATCAGCATGACCCCAACATGTTTATCCTTCAAATGTAGGAATAGATTGATTTGTATTTCAAGGAATGATGAAGAGTGTGGGGGATCAATAGATTGATGGGTTACAACCTGCAATGAATTCACATCTTGAATATTATTACCATGACTAAATTGAAAACAAATGTTGAAAACTTAGAATTGGAATCTTAGAAGTTGCCTTGATATATTCCATAAAGATACTTACAACTCCTAAAAATTTGAATGGTTTCAATATGAGATAAGTGTGTGATTCTCATCCATGATAAAATTTAGACTACTCAAGAAAGTGACCATAATGAGTGACTTACAATTAGAAAACCCTAAGGGTGAAAAGATATTATTGATGAAAACATCATATCTGAAAATCCATCGAATCGAGGGTGCTATTATGAGTCTTTGATCAATCATTGAGTTTGGGAATAGAAGTATTGGATCCCAAATAATTTTCTGAAGAAGATATCATCAAAATATTTAAATGACCATGTTGTCTAGAATTGTCAAAAAATTCATCTAGGCAATGTGAACGAATATGTCTTATTGTTGTGTATGAGAGGAAACTTGGGTGAAAAGAGATGTAATATAATAGATGAAAATCCTCCTTAAAAAAAAAACAAACCGAACATAGCTTAAGATATGTGCATCCAATGCTAAAAAATTGAAACTAAAAGTGATATCAGAAAATAAGTCAAAATAGATAATAAAAAAATCAACAAAGTTCATTATGCTAAAAAGGTTTATACAGAAAAATCATATTGGTTGAAAGTAGTTGAAGAATAGAGTCAATGGGAAAGAAACCATTTGGACAACTCCAAAACTAAAAGAAAAATAATATTCTAAATAAATTATGAGGAGTTGGAGTGGCTTTGATTTTAGATGGGCATATTTTAGTCACTCAAACTTTCAATTCACTGTGTGTGGGACAACAAACCCAAAAATTATAAGAATCTCAGTGAAGCAAGAATCATGTAGATGTGAATATAGGACAAATTTGAATGTTCATTTTTATTACAAGAGGGAATGAATAATATTCTAATTTACAATATCCCACTTGCATGATGCCATAGTGCATGGAAAATGATTTGACATGGTGACTATGCACAAAAAATCAATGAACTGCAAATTACCCAACACATAGAAAAATTTGAGGATGAGATGATGCAAAATCTTTGATATATTAAATTCAGAAATTGATTAAAGGGAAAACCAATGGTCAATGTTTTTTTTTCTTTCCATCTTATATGTGAATTCATTTATTGATCAACCAACAGTAATGAAAATAAAATTCAAAAAAAAAACTAATTAAAAAATAGAAAGTAAAGTTTAACTATGCAAAGGAAAAGACACTAATTTATTCTATTGTACTCCTATCCTACGCTACTAATGGCTAAAAATGTGATATGTAAATTCATAATGCCAATGTATCCATCCAAGTAATCCCAAGCCTGCAAGCATATGTTAAAGACAAAGGATTAGTGATAGAGTTTGGAATAAGAATAGACTAAAAGTAGGAAAAATTAAAGCATGATAAAATATATTCACCATATTAAATATATGATAATGATAATTCATGGGAAATCGTTCCAAGTAAGATCTCTCCAACCATGCTTCAATTCTATCGTAAAATATTGCACTTCTATAATAGAATTGATGGAAGGAGTTCGATGGAAAGTAGCATACCAAATGAGAATCGTGCATAGAGTTTGTATAAAGTGTGCTTGGTGAGAGAATATTTGTGCTAACAAAGTTGTTTATCCCTAAAGACAAACCAAAAGAATGATGGTCTGACATAACCATCGGCATAGACTGAAGTGCCTCCTTATACTAGCAAGACTCCCTCGACTCACACTTCAAGTAACCATTAACTTGAGGCAAATTAGTGGAAACAAATGATCCACATAGACTAGCATCCACCATGGCATGAGAGGTAATTTCAAGACAAAGGTGAGATCCCCTAGTATAAATAATATCCATTAAAGGAGTACCTGAACAAGAAGATCCACTATTGATCAAGAATGGAGATGATAAAGAAGAAGACACATTCTAATATACATCTACTATAGTATTCCTTGTATCCCATGAAAAAGGCTGATAAGGCATAGAATTAATAAGTTCATGGGAAGAGGCCTTATCCTCTCTATCTTTTGTATGTACATTTTGTTAGAATATAGAAGATTGTGTGCTCATTTTACCATTGACGATACCCTCGTCACCCAACCATAGGGCGAAGCCACCCTCCAAGCACCTTAAACTTGACTGAGAATTACTCTGGAAGCAAACCCTAGGCTAGATAGCCAAACAAGGTGTAGCGCATCTTCCTCCAAGGATAGTGCACTAACAATAGCTAATCAGATAGTCCAAACCCTAGACAACAGATAGTCCAAGCCAATACTGAGAACTAGTTGTTGCTGCAGCTACACCTGCAACCCTCCTCCACATGTGCACACCAAACTGGGACTTGCAGTGCACACCAATTGGGAACTACAATTCTGAGATGTGTCAAATGAGAATTGGTGCCCTGTATTTATACTAGTTCTGCAAAATTTGTTGGGGCCGACTTCTCCTTTTGGATAGTGTCTGTTCAGTATATTATTATTATTTTTGGCTGACTTCTTCTCTCAGAGGATAATAACCTAATATAAATTATCTTCTTGAGCCGACAAGACTTCTAGGGTTATTAGCCAACTCATTAGGGTTTTCTCTTGCTTTCTAGAGTATTCTATTCTCGTCAGGTTCACACGTGGAGGTAAATACCTCCCGAAGCTACCATAATATTAACACTCCCTCCTAGCTAGGGAGGTATTATAGGTAATGGTCTTGAGCACAGAAAAACATACCATTTACCCGGTAGAATCAATATAGTCGTCTAGACTATCTCATGACTAGATCATGAGCATCACCATCACCATCAGCCACATCATCTCTCGAAACCATACTTCATATGAGTAATTAGACATGATGTTGGATATGTCGCTCACACCATAGAGTGATACAAGAGACACTCTTATAATCTAGAGGAGTAAATGCTCTAAACCAATTTCCGTCTGGAAAATCTTCGTTCATCATTCGTCTAGATGGTGATTATTTCCAATAAATTGTTGATAGTCTTCAAGGCAGTTAGAACAAAAATAGAACACAATTATGTCTATCCATAGTAGTACATAAATAAAATCCAGTGGTTCACTACCACACCAAGTAACACGCAAGTACTTGATCAACAATGTATAATTACGAACAATGGAACATATCCACCACAATAGTCTTCATCTACTTTCATACAGTCTTCATAACAAACATCTGATAGCACCCTGCATAGAAACAATGTTATGATATAAACTGAATCATCTGGGCCAATATTTCACTCACATCTGTGAGCTCTGAAAGAATATCTGCCTCAGGAACAGTGGAACATATCCATCACAATAGTCTACATCTACTGTCTTCATAACAAACATCTGATAGTAACCTGCACAGAAACAATGTTATGCTATAAACTGAATCATCTGGGCCAATCTTTCACTCACATCTGTGAGCTCTGAAATAATATTTGACTTAGGAACACTGGAACATATCCACCACAGTAGTCTACATCTACTGTCTTCATAACAAACATCTGATAGCAACCTGCATAGAAACAATGTTATGATTGAATTATATGGGCCAATCTTTCACTCACGTCTGTGAGATATGAAAGAATATCTTCCCTCAAAGTAGAACAATGAGATATCTAGACTATTCTTCTCAAACAAGGAAGAATAACTGCCATGTCTTCTGAACATGGACCATTCCTCACCCTGGTCCATTCTTCCTACACTAATCAAAGTGCACCCTGGAGAG
>SNQJ01S0204899.1:0-16526 GCA_010110895.2 Picea sitchensis | reverse complement strand
GGTTGGCATTATGGTTTGCAATTTCGTTCCGCAATGATATTGTAGAGTTTGTTTATATTCTGATCATGTGTCACCTTAGTTATGATGTCATGTGTTTTTGCATTGATATGAATTAGGTGATGTTGTTAATTTCTTATTGTTAAGAAGAAAAAAAAAATTTCCTATTGAACTTCGCTATTCATAGACATAACGAAGGGGTCGTTACAATTTTCTTTTGAGCCTTCATAAAGTCGTTTATTTGTCTTTTCTAATAGAGGTTCATCATAAATACCATCATTTTCCCCATCCTCATCTGGCTAAGCAAACAAATATTGGATCATTTGATTTGTCCCATCATCTTCTTCCATGAGATCCTCATTTGCTTGGATCATTTGATTTGTACAACATCATTTCTACTACTACTTGGTGCAATATTCTGCAAACATTTAGAGGGCGACTCTAACTTTATAATTACAAACAATCATGAAAAATTAGTGTGTATAACAAATATTCAAACAATATATATATATACACATATATAAATTTATATATATATAATTGACAATGTAAAAAAATATAATGAATATATAGCTAATAATTACCACAGGACGATATTCATTCGATCCCCCATCAATGTGCCCATATTTCCTACAATGTTTTTTAGTTGTTTCTATTAAAATTCTTACGAGATGTGTAGTGCAACATATTTTGCAAGGGAAATAACATATACCATCACCCTTTTCACCCTCTTTACTTTTTTTCCCACCTCTAATATTCTGCGACATTCTCCCGCACAAAAACACCCTTTCTAAACCGTTGTTGTTATAGAAAGATTGTCACAACATCTCTAATTCGCAAAATATTTATATATGTTTTTTTCATCGCAATAGCGACGAACATTAACCAAATCAATGTTGACTTTGTCAAAGAGTATAACGATCAATATTGACTTTATCAAATAGTATAACGGTCAATGGTTATCGTCGCTCTTGCGACGAACATTGACCAAATCAATGTTGACTTTGTCAAAGAGTATAACGGTCAATGTTGACTTTATCAAATAGTGAAACGGTCAATGGTTATTTTTGCTCTTGCGACGAATCCATGTGTTTATCGCAAGCACGACGACAGTCCACTATCTTCACATTCATCGCAAGAGAGACAAACATATGGATTTGTCACCAGAGCGACGAATACGGGCTAGATTTATAATAAAATTGAAAAATTGAATTCTTTCTCTTGAATTTTGCGACGAAAGGGTACTTTCGTCGCAAATTTTTCAATATGTAGTAGTGAGGTAAGGGAATGAAATTATAGAATTAGCAATAATAATATCCTGGCCAAGAAAAATTATGATCCATTGCATATTTATCCTATGATATCAAGTCCTTATGTTTCAAAATGTGCCCAATATCCTACACTAACCTCCCTCTCTTGGAGTTGGACATATTTTCATAAACTTCTGGTACTACACTGCAGCTAAGAAGCACCAAGGGTATTATCTGAAGATAAATTCAATTACTTGTGCTAACTTTGTGGTCTCTCATCCATAAACATTTCCTATAGGTATCCACAAGAAATGGGCAAGTGAAGCAACATATTATCATGTGCCTTGAGTGAAATACATCAAAGACAAGAACAAATACGATAAAGCTACTGCTACGGGAATCTATGAAGTTGTATACAAGCACAAAGAGGTGCAAACCTAGCTAAGAGGATAAAAAGGGGTGAAATGATAGAAACAAATTACCATTTTTGGCGGCATGTTTGGAGCTCGAATATTGTCTCCACTCTTCGACATGGTCGTTGTGGGCTAGTGGTCGAATAGGGCCTCCTCTATCATTGTGGTCGGGAGATGTGGGGTTTTCTCTGTCTTTGTATGTTGATTTTTCTCTATCTCAGTTAGGCCTCCTCTATGGAATGACGCGAGTTCCGGCCTCTATTGAATTATGATAATACAGGTTCTTCGTTTTGGTGTTTATGTTTTAATTTTTAATGTTTTGTGTTAAAAAAATTAATATATAGTATATATATTATAATTTATATAATATATATAATATAATATAATATAATATATATGTATAATATAAATTTATATAATATAATTTATATATATTATATATTTTATTTGGTAGGAGACATTAATCAAAAATACATCTTTCCTTAACGCTCAATGGATGACTCCAATAGGGAATTCATATTTTATGCATATTTGGAACAATTTACAAGCTAATAGTTGGGTCATAAAGTAAACCTCTAGATCATTGATCAATGAAAGTATGATGCCATGTGTGCCATAGTGTGTTATGAGGGTGAATATTTTGGTGTTATATGTTATAGTTTATATGTTCTAAGGTTTATAGGGGTTGGAAATCACTGTGATTAGTGGTTTTGGGGTAAGTGACTATAGTGGTTTGTAGTAAGTGACTATAATGGGAATAGAGGTTAAACATTAAAAGTTATAGTTGGGTTTATAATAATTAGGTTTTAGTGAAGATAGGGTTTATATGGATCAAGAATTATAATTATTATTATAAAGGTTAGGAGTTAGGGATGGTAATATGGATTAAGGGATATAGTGCTACAATTTTATGTGATATAATAAGAAGCAAATATATGTTCTAAGTACCAAGTAAACATATACTAGTTCCTACGATTTTTTTAGAGTGCCCAAGAAGGGGTCCTAGCTATAACAAAGGCGCATGTGACAAGACACTAAGTTAGGAAATTTATTGTTCATTTGATAACACTCTATAAAAGAATTTTTGTGTAATTTTCATATGGTCCAAACAAGAAACAAACTTTGAGTGATCGTTATAAGGGATTTATGTAAGTGTCATAGGTTACGAGTGATACAAGTTAATTTTTTAAGGTATTATGAGTTATAACATAAGGTTTAGATGGGTTATTTGTTAAGGGTTATAGGGGTAAGGTATAAGGGGTTATGAGGGTTAAGGGTTCAGTGTTATAGGTTATAGGTTATATTTTATAAAGGATATATGGCTTGGGAATTGTAGTTATTAGCGGTTTTAGAGTAAGTGGATATATTAATGGTTAGGAATTATACATGTTAAATTTTATATTCCTTAGGGGGGTTTATGAGTTGTAGGAATTATTGGGGTTACAAATTTTGCATTATAGATTTTTGAGGTTTTAAAGGTTATTACAACCAAGGGTTTAGAAATTGTAAGAATTAAGGGTTAGTTGAGATGTTAATTAAAGGATATGTTTATAAGAAGTTATAAGGATAGGGAGATATGAATTATAGAGATTACACGTACATGAATTTGGGATTATAGGATTTACATGGATTAGGGATTGTATGAGTCAAGGGTATTATATGTTAGGGATGACAGGCCATAGGGTTATGGTTCATAACAGTTTAGATTTCATTGCAATTTACAATTTTAGTGGTTAGATACTAGAATATTAGTGTTTATAGAGGTTAGGATTTAATGGTTTTATAGGTTAAGGATTAGAATAATAGTGTTTATAGGGGTTGTGTTTGAAATTATAGAGTTCAATGGATATGGGTCATAGAGGTTATGGGTTTTATATGGGTTTTAAGGTACGGAGTTAAGGTTTGTATGGATTGTAATCATCAGAAGTTAAACATGCTATGGGTTATAATCATTATTGTTTAAGGTTTTAGTTCTTAAGAGTTAGGGGTTATTCAAGTTAATGGTTGTGATGTTAAGTTTTATAGGAGTTAGGAGTTCTTGTTTATAAGGTTTATGTTGAACATACCAATTATAAGAGTTATATTGGTTGGAATTTAAGGGTTATATAGGAAAGATATTCTCATAATGTTTGTGGTTAAAGGTTACATGGTTTATTGTTTACAATGGATTACGCTTAGGGGTCATAGGGGACATGTTAAGAACCAAATATCAATATAGCATAGAAAAACCTCAGAAAAAGTACTCAACGCCTTGAAAAGTCATAGGGGACATGTTAAGAACCAAATATCAATATAGCATAGAAAAACCCTAAAAAAAGTACTCAACGCCTCTGAAAAGGAGGATAATTTCAGATAATAAGCTCCTTCGAGGGGGCAACCTCCAAAAAAACATAACTCTATTACAATAATATACAATAAAAAAAAAAAAAAAAAATGAAAATGTATCCTTGGTATATATAGGAGACTAGGAGGTATACCTACAACTAATGGCCTTAAAGATTACATAAATAAAATAACATTACTAATATAATATGCCCCAATTAAGGGGTAATGAGCCAATATTAGGATTACATGCCTTCCCCTTGAGACAAGTGTTGTCTCAGAACGCTTTGAGTAACTCGATGTCATAAAAAGACGTGATCTTCCTAAGTGGAGTCTTCAGCTGGTGGTTTCCTCCGTTTAATGAGATAGTCTGAAATGATCTATTCCTTAGCTAGAAAATTCTTATGTCAATGATGGCTTCGGGATCCAAGATTTTTCCTTCCTCGCCAAGTTTTGGAAATATAGTTTGGAATTGGGATCTTATCGCCTATAACCTTCTTTAAGCTGAAACATGGAAAACTCTGTGTACTCGTGAATATGCAGGCGAATCCAATTTCCAGGCTATAGTAAATTATTTGGTAAACAACACCTTATATGGGCAATAGTACTTTGCGATAATTTATTATCCTTCTTATAATTCTTGACTGACATTTTTTTTGTATGGTTGTAGTCTTAAAACACCCAATCCCCTACTGGGAAACTTCTTTCAACAGATGTTGATATGTTACCATGCATTTGTTACGGTCAGTTGTCCAATATTTGGAGAACTTGTTGTTGGATTACTACGTGATCTTCCTTATACCGCTTAAACCTTAGATTTTCATTTTAGAGAAGAAGTTGATGGAAGGAGGGTGGTATCTATAAAGTGCCATAAATGGTGTCATTTTTGTTGCAAGATGAAAGGAAGTGTTATACCACCATTCCTGCCAAGGGTAACCATTTGAACCATTGTGTTTGCTTATCGTGAGACAAAGTAATGAAGGTATCCTTTCAGACATTTTTTTCACTATCTTGGTTTGTCCATCGATTGAGGATGATAGGATGAGCTTATGAGCCAATTGAGTACCCAAACAAGAAAATACTCCTCATTCAAAATGTCCATTGAAGATGGGATCTCTGCCACTTACAATAATCTTTTGTTGTACATGTAGATTTTGAACCATCTCCATGAATGTGATGGCAACTGCATTCAGCTTTGAAGGGGATGAGAGAGTGCACAAGTGTGCATACTTGGTCACTTCCTATCAACAATCAATGCATGATGACATCTCCTTTCCCTTCTCGACTTTGGTAACCCCGTGATGAAATCCATGTAAACCTCTCCTTCCCAGTGTTGACTTGGGATGATAATGGTTGTAAAATACCTGGGTCTTAATTGTTTCAACCTATTTTGTTGGCAAACCAAACATTCGGCCACAAACCTTTGAACATTAGTTTCTGTAATGCCATCCCAAAAAATCCTTCTTAACTCTATAGTAGGTTTTCAAACTCTAGTGCCCTCCTACTGTAGAGGTTTGCAATTCCAATAGTCCCTTTTTGTTTGAGTTGGGAGTTCTTACATAAATATAAGTGATCTTGTACCATAGTGAATCAATTTTCCATGTAAATGTATCTAATGCACCGAATCCTCACTGCAACCTTTGAATGAGAGTCCACACTTTTTCATCATTCTTCCATTCATCCCTTTGCTTCTATTATCCAATCAGGTTGGATGATCGAGATAGCACAGTAGAAAGGCCCCAACATCTTCATCCTTTCTGGAGAATGCATCTGCCACAACATTTTGCTTCCCCTTTTATAGACTCCATTTCAAATCATAACCCAATATCTTGTTACCCATTTTGTTGTTCTTCCAAGATAGTCTTTGTTCCACAGCTATTTAAGACTATCATGATCTGTTTTGACCTCAAGTGCCCAATTATTGTGGTGTAAGGATGCCATCTCTTCAATGCATGTAGCATTGCCATCATTTCTTCTCATGTAAATGGGTTTGTAATCTTCCCTTGAGTGGTCGACTCAAAAACTAGTCTCCTTCTTGCATTTTCAGGGACGCCTCAATTCCATTTCATCGGTATCGCCATCTCCCACAATAAAGGTTTTTTAAGGTCTGGGAGGTCAAGACAGGAGTTTACACATCACCCTTAAGTTGTTCAAAATCTATTTGCCTCGAGAGTCCATGAAATGCATCATTCTTAGTTAGTGCCACAAGGTGTTGCTATTCTTCCATAGTTCTAAAAAAAACTTGCAGTAGTAACCCATCAAACCAAAAAAATCCTCTAAAGATTCTTTTAATGTTTGGGAATCACACCCATCATGGCCTTAATCTTGTTAGGGTCTACCCTTGACACTTTCATGAGATACAAAATGACCCAAATACTTTACTTCCTTTGATCTAAAAGAAAGCTACTTAGATGGTTTGGCATAGTTGTTGCTCCTTTAGTAGTTGTAGCACTCCTGTCAACGTGCCTATGATCCTCCCAAGACTGTATAGGATTAGTATATCATCAAAAAAACTAAATACGGGAATTTTCAAGAAGTTACTTTGAAATGGAATTCAATAACCCCTTGGAATGTGAAAGGTGCATTTGTAAGGCCAAAGGCATGACCAAAAATTCATAATGGCCTCATGAGTTCGGAAATGTTGTTTTTGGGATATCTTCTTCCTTCATTCTGATCTAATGATACCAAGTGAGATCAAATTTCTAGAAATAGATTGCTCCATGTAGTTCATCTAACAATTCTCAATGACGGGAATGGGAAACTCATCTTTAATAGTAAGCTATCTTGTTGAGCTCTCTAACTGACACATATGCCATGAGCTATATTTCTTGAATACCATTACCACCGGGTGCGTAGTAAGAACTTTATCTAGGTCTAATAATGTCAACCCCTAACATTTATTCAAACCATACTAATTTCACTCTTATGGGTGTAAGGTATCTCAGATGGTCTCCCATGTTAGAGGAACACCCCTGTGAATTAGGTGAATTTCATGATCATGATTTCAGTGGGTGGAATAACTTTGGGAATATTCAAATACTTTTGAATGCTTATCAATGATCCTTTGGATATCTTGAGGAATAGGATGGTTAGTGTTTGAACATCTAGTGAGCATAGTTGTGCAATAACACCTTGATGCCCCTTTTTCAATACTCTTGTCATGTCGTTAGAGCTTATCACCCACTGGTTTCCCTGCGATACCTCTTAACTCATCTTATTTTCCTTCCAATGAAAAATGCCCTCTAAAAGTTCTTCTTGAAAATTAAAATCATTGTTCCTAATGACAACCATTGGGATTCCTAGTACAACATCTGCACCACCCATGGGTATAGCAATCATTGGACTCTATTTTACTACATATCTCCCCATAGCATTGATCTTATTGTACTCTTCCTCGAAAGTAATTTGAGCAGTTCCTCCATCCCAATCATTATTTGAAACTTTTGTGCTAGATATACAAAGCAATTAGAGATCTTTGGCTAATTTATGGTGAATGAAATTATGAGTATTTCCATAATCAATTAGGACTATTACCTTTTTCTTTTGATGTATCCTTCATCTTGAGGGTTTGAGGAGTGTTAATTCACCAATGCATTACACACATCGGGAGTCAACTCTTCATACTAAATTTCTTCTATGTTTTCATCTTGAGATGGTTCATGTTCTTGTTCTTCTTCCTTCACAATCTATGTACAATACCTTCACTACACTTATGTCCCCATCAGACTTGTTGTCACAAATTAAAGCATAAACCTTTTGCTTTTCTTTTCCTCCACTTTTTTGAGGTGTCAACCTTGTAGGTTGAGGTGTTTTAGAAGAAGGAGCATTGTTCTCTATAGATGTTAGGATTGGTCCTTCTAATAGCCATAGCCATATTTTTATTTCAACATTTTTGCAACCTTAAATGCATCCTCCAATGATTTGTCTCTAAAGGCTTAACCTCTATGTTGAATGTTATCCTTTAAAGTTCTATGAATAAGCACCAAATCAAGTGCTCATCTAGAATATCTATACCTTATATTCACCCTTGGAAGTTCTCTATGTGCTCCGTAACTGAACCCTTTGCTTGAGATTTATCAATTGGCTAAAGAAGGTATTGCTCCTTTGTATCCCTCATAGTGTGCTATCATTTTCCGTGAAAATTGTCCAAGGGACAAGTGATTTGTGAGAACAAATCCATCGATACCATACAAATTGATTCAGCTTCTAAATATAAAGAAGCACCATACCTTTTGTGTATGTGGGTACATTATGGAGATCAAAGAATTGCTCCATCTAAAGTATCCATGTGATTGGGTCCTACATCAAACCTACTCATATCAATATTAGGAACATGGTCGTCTTCAAACCAAAGTTGGAGTTTCTCCATTCTGATTCACCTTCCTTGTGTCCTCATCATGAATTTCATAAGGGATGCATTTTCACTCTTCGTGTGTCTTCATATGAAATTTTTCAATACTTCCATGATCTCCTCTTTTAAACCATCCATCTTAGTATCCAACTTAGCTTCCATTGAATCCAGCATCTCTTGTAGAAGTTCATTTGTCCCTACACATTTCTTCACCTTCATCAAGAGTCCAAGTAGGATTTTCCTGGAGGCTTATTTGGTGTAGTTCTCTAATATTTCTTCAATGCCACAGGTCTGATCAAGTTCCCTTTTTTGGTGGCATGTTGGCCAAGTATCACTTTTGAACCTTGATTTTGAGGTGGTTCTGCTAGACAATATTTCTTCTGTTGTATATCCCAAGTTTCGGCCCTTCTAGGTATGAAACTTTATTTTATGTAGTTCTCTGATATTTCTTCTCTGCAATGCTATAGGTATGATCAAAATTGGATGTGCCAAGTGGAACTTACGGTAACTTCCCCACAACTTTTCGATTTTTTTCCTTTCAGGGAGATCTCACTTGTATAGTGTGCCCCTCACAAAATAATTGATATAAAATTCTGAAACTCACACCAGAAATACTACAGACTGTCCACGATCCAATGAAACTAGTCCTACTCAATTTGGATACTCTAGGAATAAGTTATGATTGTCTTAACTGGAACACCTTCTTGAGACTAGTCAATAAGACTAGTCAGATACCCTATCTTACACAGGGTGTATCTACAAATTTAAGATGACCCGGAAGATGAAATTTTTACCAAAGCTACTTTACTGATTTCCATAAATAGCCTCTGGAGTTCAGAGTCTGAAACGTTACAGAGAATTTTTTATAGCGAAAATTTCGCAATGACTCAATTCAGGATTATTCCAAACCCTATCTTGTACAGACTGTATCTTCGAAAGTATAAGGCCTCAGGAGATGAATTTTGAACCCAACATACCTTGATCCATCTGATAAATATCCTCCAAGCCGTTCCTTCTGAAACATTGTATAAAAAAAAGTTATAGTGAAAATTCCAAGGTGTCTCAGATGTAGCAGCGAAACACTAAGACCTTGAGCTCTGATACCATATGTTAAGAACCAAATATCAATATAGCATAGAAAAACCTCAAAAAAAGTACTCAACGCCTTGAAAAAGAGATAATTCCATATAATAAGCCTCTTCGAGGGGGAAACCTCCTTTTACCCCACTTAAATGTTCAAGTACAAGATGATTCAAAATGAAAATGTCTCCTTGGTATATATAGGAGATTATGAGGTATAATTACAACTAATGGCCTAAAGCCGACATAAATAAAATAACATTACTAATATAATATGCCCCAATTTAGGGGTAATGAGCCAATATTAGGGCTTAACAGGACATGTTCAATTTTATTTTCCTTAAGGGGGTTTAGGGGTTTTAGGAATTATTGGGGTTACAAATTACGCATTATAGATTTTTGGATATAGGGTTAAAGTATTAAAGTGGGATTATAGATTTTAGGCGATGTACAATTTCTTTTAGTTGTTTCTTTTAAAATTCATTCGAGATGCACGTTCATGCATCTAGTACTACAAGGGAATGTAATAACGTAGATAAACAAGTACTTGATAAATTGCACAAGCTTCATCAATTATTTCTTGTATTTGTTTTTTGCTCTCATCTAAGTACTTTTTTCTCCATAAATAATATAATTATAAGTACAAAATCACTATTTAAGTACGAAATCTCATCTAGCGCTTTCTTCTTTCCACCAAACTCAAGGGCATAATTGGCATGATGTTGGTTTTGAATGACATAGGAGATGAATATAAAGAGCACGACCATGACGATGGGTGCGTTGGGAGTTCCATGCATGACATTAATCCGATAAAGTTCAAACGAAACGAGGAAGAGATCTGATATATAGAGTGGGTGTGTGAGTCATATTTAAGTCTAGAAACCCTCCCATATTTCCAAGGCATGAAAAAAATCTATCCATGTCAAATTTCAGTGCATACAGAAATAGTTTGAAAACATTTCAATGTTGGCCCCATTCATAGGTCATTGTTTCCCATGTCCAGTCCTAGTACAATGTCTTTTAGTTGTTTCTTTTAAAATTCCATCAAGACGCATGTTCCTGCATCTAGTATTGCAAGGGCATGCAATAATGTCAATAAAAAGTACTTGATAAATTGCACAAACTTCATCAGTACTTATTTCTTGTCTTTTTTTTTTACTCTCATATAAGTAATTTTTTGCTCCATAAAGAATATAATTATAAGTATGAAATCATTATTTAAGAACGAAATCTCATCTAGAGCCTTCTTCTTTCCACCAAAATCAAGGGCCTAATTGGCATGATGTTGTTTTTGAATGACATAAGCGATGAATATAAAGACCATGACCATGACGATGGGTATGTTGGGAGTTTGATGCATGAAATTAATCTGAGAAAGTTCAAACAAAATGAGGACGAGATAAAATATATAGAGTGGGTGGGTGAGTCATATTTGAGTCTGGAAACCCTCCCATATCATCAAGGCATGTGAACATCCATGTGAAATTTTAGTGCATACAAAAACATTTTGAAAAAATTTCAACGTTGGCCCCATTCACAGGTCATTGTTGCCAATGTTTAGTCCTAATACAATGTCTTCTAGTTGTTTCTTTTAAAATTCCTTCGAGACACACGTTCATGCATCTAGTATTGCAAGGGAATGCAATAAAGTCGATAAAAAAGTACTTGATAAATTACACAATCTTCATCAGTACTTATTTCTTGTCTTTGTTTTTTTCTCTCATCTAAGTTTTTTTTTTTCATAAATAATATAATTATAAGTATGAAATCATTATTTAAGTATGAACTCTCATCTAGTGCCTTCTTCTTGCCACAAAAATCAAGGGCCTAATTGGCATGATGTTGGTTTTAAACGACATAGGCGATGAATATAAAGAGCACGACCATGACGATGGGTATGTTGGGAGTTCCATGCATGACATTAATATAAGAAAGTTCAAATGAAATGAGGACAAGATATGATATATAGAGTGGGTGTGTGAGTCATATTTGAGTCTGGAAACCCTCCCATATCATTAAGGGATGCGAACAGTATATTCATGTCAAATTTCAATGCATACACAAATAGTTTGAACATAGGGGGTTGTAGCCGGAGAACATAGGGGGTTGTATCCTCCTTCTGGTTGTAGCCAGAGAATTGGGGAGTTGGAGCTTCCCTCAAGTTGTAGCCTGAGAAACTATGGGGTTGGAGCCTCCTTCCAGTTGCAGCTAAAAAACAAAAGAAGTTGGTGCTTCCAATGAATTTAATTATTCAAGACATATAAGAAAAATCATTACGTAGTTTTCTCCCTCTTTGGGTTTCCACGTAAAACACTGGTGTACTCCGTATGCGTATGATTGTTCATTTGTACATTGATTATTTACTCTACATTTATTGGATGATAATGCTACATCGATATAACACTTGGATTATATGGTTAAAAAGGATTAGATTGATCTATTATTGATTCACCCCCCCCCCCTTAGTAATCTAACACTTAGATCATATCTATTAACAAATAACCAATCCCTCTCATCTTGAACCTTTGAGTAAAATACATGTTCACATTGGCTAGGAAAAACATAGAGATAATGTCCTCTTTCAAACACCATTGTTTTAATCATCAAAAATCCATTGGCATGTTGAATAACAGTTCTTTCATCATCACGTTCATGCATTCGTAACCTATACCATTTGACATCAAACATAACTAATTTGAAGGAATTAAAGTCACACTCAAGTATATCATCCAAATACCCATAATATCTATTTTCCGATTCTTGATGATGTTTGTCACTCCTAGAGAAAACATTAGTGACCTGGAATACTGCAGTTATCCCACTATTAGGAGTTTTCATAATTTCATCCAACTGTTTGATGTGAAATTTATGGCCATTGCACCACATTGCATTGTGGTGTTTCAACTGCAACATGTCAGACATGTAAAAGATGCATTGTCAATTAAAATATATATTTATATAACTTGGAAAGTATCTAAAAACACACACCTGCATTCACATTAATATAATATAAAACAACTGAATAAAATGGGTGAATTTTCTTTCATGCCCATCTTTCAAACCATATGCTAAATCCATTTCCCCCTGTGTAACATTGGCATCTCCATTACGAAAATCTTCTCTAACCACTTCATAGAGTTGTTTCCATGATAACCTACCGCCATTATGTTGTTTACATATTTCAATCCATACCTTCATCCAATCAATATTGTTTGCAATGTATAAATGTAGTGCATCCCAATCTTAAGCAACTGAATCAAAAAATCATAAGTCATCAATATTGAATATTAGTTATAACCATGGTAAATATTAATAATTTATGAAAGAATAAATATTAAATGAGTATAATCATATACACAAAAAACAAAAAGTTATATGTATTATAAATCTCCACATGAATTTAATTACCTCTCACTTTCTTCATTCTACCTTTTCCCAACAAGTGCTCCCCTTCAATTTTTTTGATGGAGTTCACATCCCAAATGCGATCCCTTGCATGCATATATGGTGTTGCTAATTTAGGAATATACTGACTAATATACACCATGGATTGATATACCACATATCCCTCCACCATAGAACCCTCGGGACATGCTCTTTGTATAACCAAAGCCTACAATGATTTCAAATGTCTCTCTACCATCCACATTGACCTTGTGTGTACAGGTCCACATATTTAAATCTCCTCAACTTGGTGTATGAGGTAGTGTTCTTGTGCATTGAAAAATGTTAGAGGCAGATACTTTTTCATTTTACACATTATCCGAGGAATTTCTCTCTTCCAATACTTTATATCATCTTGATGGAATTCTTTTAATGACAACCATCTACAGATCATGACGCAATAAAATAACATGTTTCAACAAAGCATACTATATATTACATTACAAGTAAAACCGATGTCATTAATTACAACAACAAATTGAAAAAGCATTTTGCATATAAATCACAGCTACTTACCTCATGTGTTTTCCAAGATCATATATAACTTGTTTGACGTTGTTGTTAAAGTAATTTCGGAGATATAGATGTAGAACATACTATAACAATAAAAATGAATTGTTATTTGTTTCCAAACTAGACAAAAAAAAAAAAAATCTTAAAATATGTATACGGACAATATATAAATATGTATACCAAAATTATTACCTTAATGAAGGTATGCCAATCATGTGTTTTTACCCCACCAAATTCACCTTTCTTCATTAAGATAGTATTTATGTTTGAAGAAAAACATGTGGGAAATTTAATTCTTTGAATGACCTCTTTTACATAATTTTTTTTCTACTTTGTTAATAACCATGGAATGTTATTTCGGTCTCCATCACTATTTGATCGGATCACACTTTGCATTGCATGATTGGCTTCCTGAATGTCAGTACAAATTTTGACAATTTTTCTTTATCCCTCCTACCATATATGATTCGCCATAATGTTTTTGTCACATTCTTCCAAATATGCATTGTATCAAACAAATGAGATTTTTTTAGCTCTTCATAGCAAGGAAACCTCATGAATTGAGTGGGATAACATTTCGTTCCTCGTGGAATCCCATTATTAATTCCTTCACGATGGCGGCCTTGATGAAGCATAAAAGAAATCACAACAATAATTATCAAATAAGGTAAAATAAATACAAATATTAAAACAAAAATTAAAAACATTACATATATGATACATAAAGAAATTGTGTATCTTGATGATTTCTATTATATTCCAACCTCCATAGGTGATGTGTCATTCTTCGTGGTTTTAATCCAATCTCTTTTTTCCCATTGAAAATATGTTTTTCAGTAGTACGATACCTAAGTTTCTTAGGGAGGAAGTGCCTATACTCATCAAACACCATCTTTCGTAAACTTTTTGAATGATTATACTTCATCTTAGGACCACAAACTGGACATGCAAATTTACCCTTTGTTTGAAGACATGCAATAGATGGATTAATGTCAATTATATGATAGTATTATTTAAAAATCATGCATGATATATTTAAATAATTTTATAGTATCAAAGTGCAACATAATGTTACATATCACAAAAATGTGTTAGTTCTGGGGCATCATAAATTTTCCATACAAGTATTCCACGGAATTGAATTTTCTTCTCCCTGATTGGTTTACAGATGTCATACATAGTGATATCGTCCCATAACTTTAGTATCTCATCGATAAGAGGCTCAATATATACATTCATATATTTAACTTGGTACTTACCTAATTGTTTGGAATTACACATAATTACTACCATGATATGTATATATAAGTAAATAAATAAATAAAAGATGTTATGCAAAAAATGAAACAAATGAAAAGGTTACATTCGAAAAATTGATGTAAACAAATACTTGGAACAATCATTCTCAACATTATGTGCTCCCTCTTTATTGACATCTAAGGAGGAATGTTATTGTTGATAACAAAAATATGTCACACTAAGTAAATAGACCTAATCTCTCTAAATGGATTAACACCGTCAGCTACCAATGAAAGCCTAACATTATGAGTTTCATATTCAAATTCTTCCCATTTTCCCTTAGTTTCCCTAAATGCATAACCATCTGCGGGCATTCGAAGAACACCGTCTCCACTTCGATTATGTGCATGATAATCAATAAAATGTGTTATTCTTTCGCACCTGAACAATCGTTGCAAACATGGAATTATGGGAATATGATGAAGAACCTTTCGAGACACCCTTTTTGTTACTTGATCGGTTCGATATCTACTAACATGACATTGCAAACATTTTGTTTTGACGCATGTTGTCCATAATATATAATATGATCATTAGGATATGCATATATGGTTTGATACTCCCTTCCAATGTATTTCATAATGGCATGTAAATATCAATATGTGCGAGGTAAAATATTTGATGATGGTAACAGAAATTCACCTAACAATTTACAACATAAAAAATAACTAGTTAATGTAAAGAATATTAATTGTAAATATTGCATTCTTTTTTTACACATCAATTAACACCAAAAAAAAGAGAAAAAGATCAACCTTTATGTATATGTGATGAAACAGATTACATACCTTAGGATATGTGTCATACAAGTGTTCAAAAAATGATTCATACCCTTTAAGTTCACCAGCAGCAATGTAGCAGAGAGAAGATTTTCTCTTAACCCTTTATAAAGTCCTTTATTTTATTTTTCTATCAGAGGTTCATCATAAATACCATCATTGTCCCCATCCTCATCCGACTTAGAAAACAAGTCTTGGATCATTTGATTTTTCACATCATCTTGAACTATGTTATTATTTTCTTATTCTTCCATGGGATCATTAACTTGACCTTCATTATTTGCTTCATATTCTTCAACTTGCACAACATCATTTCTACTACTACTTGGTGCATTCTACAGAAAGTTAGGGGGGGATTCTAACTTTATAATTGCACACAATCATGCAAAATTAGTGTATGACAAATATTAAAATAATATATTTTTTTATAAATACAATCAATATAAAGATAGATAATGTAACATCCTCCTCGTTACGACATCGACTCTGATGACAGGTGTAAAAAAAATTTGTTTAATGTGTGTGTGTGCGTGTAAAAAAGAACAGACACACTTGACTTTCGTCGCCCCCCGACGACTACCAGACGCAACCATGAAGATTACCACCAGAAGACAAGACGCACAACAAGTAGTTGCGAGCAAGAACGACCAAGACATAAGGCGCACAACGCAAACATTTAACGACATACTGGGTTATGCACAGTACTAACACAGAGGGAAGAATCCATGGTAGTGGATCTTACTATTTCTGCACAGGAAAGCAGAGAGTTTAATCTTAGTTCTCTGCTCCGGAGAGAGAAAAGGTCAGATAGGCTCCTGGCCGACTGCTCAGGCAGAAACTAGTAATCTCCGTCAGGTGTGTCGCAAGAGTGGAAACCCTGCCTTTAAAGGGCTCGAGACTCTTGATATGGCACTGGATTCTTTACACAGAAAATACACACAGACATATATACTAAGCTACAAGGAGGTGTCTTCATCTAGCCCGACACAAGCAGACCACGCAATGCAAGAGAACCAAGACTACAATACCAAGGGCAACCACAACCTCGACGGAAGACACAAGTTAGAAGGACTTCGAC
>SNQJ01S0204897.1:0-14486 GCA_010110895.2 Picea sitchensis | reverse complement strand
CAAGGATTCCCTGGACCACATCCAGGGGCCCTTGAACACATCTAGGGACTTATATCATCAAACTGCTTGGTCTTTGACCAAGAACCCCAATAATACACTGGGGGCCCTCACTAGGGCCTTTTGCCATGGCTCTAACTGCTTGGTCCTAGACCAAGAACCCCAAGAGTGTGTTGGGGGACCTAGATGTCAGCTAGGGTCTTTGCCATCCTCCCGGAGAATGGCTCTTGCAGCTGCTTGATTTTAACAATGGGTCTGCAACCCTCCATTCAAAATCTCTTCAGGATCTCAACTGCATACTTACCTTGCCCAGGAAAATCTCCCCTGGTCTCTGCTAAACCTCCAACCCCAAGATGTAATACATCATGCCAATGTCCATCTCGAACTTAGTTTCCATATCTGCCTTGCACCTTGCAATGAGCTTCTCAGATCTTGTAAGGAACAAGTCTTCTACATACAACACTAAAATGAGTAGATCAACCACAACAAATATGAAATATAAGTTGGTATCTGCTTCTCTTTTGGTGAAGCTCATACTCTGCAAGTGTCCATCGATCCTGGAATACCATGCTCTCGGTGCCTGCTTGAGTCCATACAAGGCCTTTTTCAACCTGCATACATGGGACTTCTTCCCACTTATCTCAAAGCCCCGAGGCTTCTCTATGTACACTTCTTCCTCAATTATCCCAATGATGAAAGTTGTCTTTACATCCATTTGATGTATCCTCCATCCCATAATGGAGACTAAGGACATCACTGCTCTAATGGAAGTGTACCTGGTGATTGGAGCGAAATTCTCCTCCTAGTCCTTTTTGCAAGAACCCTCTTGCCACAAACCTCGCTTTGTAGTTCTTGATGCTGCCATTTGTAGCATGCTTGATCTTGTTGAGCCACCTGGAATTCACCACTAACTTCCCCTCCGGTCTGGCACAATGTCCCATACATCATTCTTCATGATGGTGTACTCGTCCACCATGGCATCCCGACATACCGGTTGGTCTGCTGCTTCCTGATAACTAGAAGGCTTGGAATCTATGATGCTATTCATCAATGCCATGTAGTTTGGAAACTTCTTCGTAGGTCGTCTCTCCTTGAATGTTCTCCTAGGAGCTTGTTAACCCCTGGATTTTCCCATGTATAAATATTGAGGGTTAAGATCCAACATGTTCTATTTGGTTGGCATTTAGATATTTTTCTAGAGTTAGCTTGGTGTGAGCCATGGTTGGTTCTAGTATGAGTTCATGTATATGATTGGTTTAATGGTGTTCCTTGCTTTAGAGACAGGAGTTTGCACAGGGCTTTGTGGATAGAGAGAGATGTATATTTTTAGTATATTCCCTACTTTTTAAGAGACATAGATCATAGATCCGTATGGTAGTTTTGATCACATATTCAAAGTCCCTATGACCTCATGATTTCAGTGAGCCTTTTCTGGATGACATGCGAGCAACTTACTATTTGGCTCTTTGCTTGAGGATATGTGGCACATGCATTAGAGATGAGTTGGCACACGTGTTAAAGTTTATGTGTTTGAGTTGATTGAAGATAAACTTTCCCTTTCTCACACTTAACTCTTATTTTTTTCCTCACCTTTTTCCCCCTTTAACACATGTACCCCTATTCTCTAGCGCACTAGCCCTATTTTCCTCATAATTCCCTATTTCTAGTGCATTATCCCTATTTTTTGTCCTTGTTCCCTATTTCTTTGTGCTAGTTCCTATTTCCTAGTGCATATCCTCTCCTAAATTCCTATATTATGTGTTAAGTCCCTATTTCCTAGTGTTACTCCCATTTCCCTTACCGTTCTCTACTCCCTATTTTCTAGTGCATTAATTCCTTTTCCTCCTTATTCCCTGTTTCTTAGCACTAGACTCCTATTTCCTAGCGCATATCCCTTAAATTTCTCCCTATTCCCTATTTCTTTGTGCATTTATTCCACTCACATGCCTTCTCTTTATTGTCACTTCTATCCATGCACACTCCCTTTATTCACTCTGACACGTGTGCCATTTTCTCCTTCCCATGTGCATTCATCACTCTTACTTCTTATTTTATCCCTTTCACGAGCATCCTTACTTAGTCACACTTCATCACCTCATCCACTTATCTTTTCTTTTATTCCTCAGTTGGTCTTCAATTAACACATGCATGCACGTGAGTTGTCACTATCATCTCAACAGTTACACATGAGTGCATGGCTATTCCACTTCACTTCTTCTCTTATGCGCCTTGCATGAGAGGAAGCTATTATTGGGATATGCGCCCTCATTCTCCTATATATTGAGGGATTCTACAATGGTTCTTCGCCGATTTCTTCAGCACTAGCAAAAATCTCTTTCTCTTCCATTCTTCTTTATATTTTCTAGCTTCTAGTCTTTGTATAAGGATCATTACTCTACCAGTTCTTGTACTTGTGTCTTGTGGTGCAATCAACCCTTCGGCAAGAGCAGGAAAAAAATCTTGGTGTGCTGGTATCAAGCTGTCCAATTTGTTGGTATTGTGATTGAGTTTTATGTATTATTAGAAGTTCTAGCCTATTATTGTGGTGTTTCAGCCTTCTGATAGCACCTCTTTTCATCTTTTTTCCATACATTTAAAGCTAACACTGCAGGGTTTTCTTCCAATCAAATTCAACATTATGTTACTTATCCTTTTTGGCTGTTTAACTGCAGCCAAAATGTATCTCTCTTGCTGCTGTTTTTCTGGTTTGTATTGCGGTTTTGCAGGTTTAAATCAGCACAAAAGCACTTAGGGACACCCCCCTGAGGTTGGCAAGCAGCAACCCGAACGAAGAGGGATTTGTCCATGACATTTTGGGGCAACATTCTCTACAATTACATTGTTTTTCATTGCTGATTTTACTTTATTTCAGATATGAAAGGGTGAAAAAGTGTGCTAACAAAGCCTCAACGTACTCCTGAGCAATCCTCAATGTCAGAGTGAACCATCAAGGTCTCCTGACAAAACTTGAAGGAGCCAATGGCTCCTCCTCCTCACCTAAAGGCTCAGCCTTAGGAGCTTCTTGCTCCTCGTTCCTTGTCACTGGACTAGCTCATGAGACTTCCTGGAAGCAAAGTCCTTGAACTTTACATGCATGCTTAGGACTGTCTTCCTTTGATCTGGAATGAAGATCCTGTAGGCCTTTGAAGTCTCACTGTAACGCACAAACAAATCCTTCTTGTTGGAGGGATCCAACTTGGTCCTCTTCTCTATAAGCACATGAATATAAACCGTACAACCAAAAATGCGAAAATGACTCACCTTTGGTTTCACATCAGTGAATGCCTCCTCTGGTGTTTTGTCCTCCAAGATCCTGTGTGGACACCATTTCTGGATGTAGATTGCTGTGTTGCATGCTTTTTCCCAAAGAAACATCGATAAGTCTTGGTCATGAATCATGGCTTAGCAACCCTTATGATGGATCAATTCTTCCGCTCTGTACCTCCATTTTGCTGTGGGTTGTACGGAACAATCAACTCCCTCTTGATCCCTGCCTCCTTGTAGAAACACTCGAACTCCTTGGAGGTATACTCATCCCCGTTGTTCGATCTCAAAACCTCGATCTTCTTCCATGTCTGGTTCTCAACAAGATCTTTGAACTCCTGAAAACTTGCTAAATACTTCATCCTTGGTCTTTAGGAAGTAGATCTAAGTTTTGCGAGATAATTCATCAATGAAGGAAACATAGTATATGCTTTCTATGATTGATGCTACTACCGACATTGGTACACAAACATCTGAATGCACAAGGTCTAGGATCCCTTTAGACCTCTGCTCGCTGCTTGGGAAAGCAGACTTGGCATTGCCAAGCATGCACCCTTTGCATACACCCTGTCGCCCAACACTGAATTCTGGAAGACGCATGACTATCTCCGTCAGAATAGGCAACGCCTTGTGATGCAGGTGCCCCATTCTCTTGTGCCACAACTTGCACAAGTTGTTTGTGTTATGAACTAGGGCTCAAATAGGTTCACTGTGCAACTTGTATAAATTACCTTCCCTAACCTCGATCACTTGAGATGCTGTTGGGCTAGAATCTTTCACTTTGATGAGGACTTGCTGTCATTGAAGTCTACTACAATGCCCTTATCTTCCATAACTGAAATTGAAAGCAAATTCTTCCCGAGACTTGGAACAAACAACACATCATCAAAGTCTAAAGAGTTGCTTGACTAGAGTTGGAAAGGAATGGTAACAATTCCTGCTACTGGATAGTTTGGCATCATCACCAAGCTCGACTTGAACTCTTGAGACGTTCTCTGTTAGACTCGAAAATAGTCCTCGGGCTGATGTCAGATGCCTTGATGCTCCACTATCCACATACCATGCGTTCTTCGTAACTGTGCTGGAAGAGAGGCAAGATACCATCGATAAATTCTTTTTGAACCTGGAGGGAAACTTGTTCATTTGAGTTTTAACTGAGGTTGCTACTTGGTGGTGCTGTTGCTTCCCTTTACCCTTCTTCTCCGGACACTGTGATGTATAATGGTCGTTCTTATGACATATGAAGCACTTGATTTTACTCAAGTCCTTCTTCGCTGGCTGTGGCGTTGGATCCTCACTCATTCCCTTACCCTTGTTGGGTCATTTACCTTTTCCCTCCTTCGTTTGACCAATTAGGGCATGGTCATTGTCACTTCCTTGTCAGCTGCCCTTTGACTCCATCCGAGTTTCCTCCTGGATATAGTCATTCCGCAGTCTTTCCCAAGAGGGAAGGTTTTCCTGAGCACAAACTCCCTGGACAAATGTTTCTCATTCAGGTGAGAACTCATTGAGTGCCCTGTTTACTAGCTCTTTGTCTTCAACCTTCTCCCCAACTGTTGCAAGCTGCTCACAAATTTGTGTGACCTTTATTAGGTAACCGGTGACGGTGTTTAATCTGGTCATCTCAACAAATCTGAATTTTTTGTGCAATATGATCTTCTTGTTAATGTTCTTGCTCTGGTAAAGGCCAACCAGAGTATTGAACATTTCCTTCGTCGTCTTCTTCTCAAATATGTGAGGGATCAAATGATCCTTTATAGCATCCATGATCATCCACTTGGATTTCATTTTCTTCTTCTTGTGAACTACCAAATCCTGCGGATCTGGCGGTGTAACAACTACATCCTTGACGATATCCCAGAGGTCATTCTCTTCTAATAGAAGAGTTACCCAAACTTTCCATGATAGGAAATTCGAGGCACCATCCAATCTGTCCTCGAACTTGAGGCTATTTAATGCCATTTCTGAGATCTATTGCACAAACTCCCAAATCTGAAAATTAGTTTTGAAACCCTCTCACTGCTGGTCCTTGTAGTTGATTTATCGAAACAAATCCTAGAAAATCTCAATTTGAGAAATATGCTCTAATACCATGTAAATTTTCTAGCCCTAGGTGACTATTGTCCTATGTTTCTTTATTAAATAACTCAGATCTTGAATTACTTTAATAACAAAATTAAAATTCTGAACATGCAACCGTCACACATGTAGTTGGAAAATATGAATAGCGGAAGCAAAATAGCTTTTCAAGTACACAAGAATTTATGTCCTTCAAATCAAGCTTATCATTAATGATCAAAACTTACAAGGACACCTCAAAACTGAGGTTTTCAGCCTGCTAAATGAGAAAACTGTTGAAATAGATATGAGGAATTGCTGTATAGTCCCGTCCGTACAACTGTATGACATGTCTGTACGACTGTACAAAATCACTGTTGCGCCTTTTTTCTTCAACTTGCAATCACTGCAGTTTGATCCTCTCACTGTTGCATTGCTTTCTCTCTTCCTCGACCTCTTTCTTCACCTTCAGACAAAATTGTCTTCGTGAAGAATGAATGTATCTTTACACTCTACCTTGACTTGCCTTTATACTTTAGCTGAAACCCTAATCTCTCGGTGAGATCAACAATTGAGATTAGCCTAAATCACTAATGCATTAAAATGCTATTTATTAGACTCAACAACTAATTAAAATGGGGACATGACAAATCTTCCCTTCCCAAATATTGCTTGTCCTCAAGCAATGCCATCATGACCCAAAACTGAAAATGATACAAGGATCCCAAACCACCATGTAAGGCGTGGTCTGGTGATGTACTGACATAAGAGGTCTCCTGAAAACCAGCCACAAGTAATGCCACTTGGTGTTGCAACAACTTGATCAACCCACCAAGGAACGACTCTGCTAGAGAACCAATCTCATGAAGGAAAAAACTGGCTCTCGCCTCCATGTCAACTGTCGCACTGTCTCCTATTGAAATCTCGGGGTCCCAAGCTATCCTCAGAAAGGAACCACCATGCTGATGTTGCGCCACTTTGATTATAGTCGTCCGACCATCATGCCCACTCTGCATCCACAAGTTGTAATGCCTCAAAGGATCGCATCCACTATCGAGGTTCATACCCATCCAATGTATCCCAACTCTAAAATCAAACATCATAGAGAAGTCTATGTGGTCATCAACTGATAGGGAATCCACTACATCTCATGTCCAAGTGTCAAAAGGAAAAGTCCTAATACTGCAACACCCTCGGTCTACTGCAATCATCCAAGCATCGCTTGGACAATCCCCCAACATATCATCCGCGGAGTCCCTAGACACTAGAACCTCGTAGAAGGTAAAGTAGTTAGGATCCCACACTAGCCTGTAAGACATGAAACACCCTCTACTCATAACATTGGTCTGTAAGGAGCCAATGCAAGAATCCACCTGATTGCCCTTGATAAGCCAGGAAATCATAAGTTGCATAAACGCGGTCAACTCCTCAGAAGAGCACTCCTCCAAGCAACCACTCCTAAGCCTCCCAAAAGTGAACTCTGGAAAGTCAAAGTCAGTGCTCTCCTCTCTAATACTAGCTGAACTGTCAAGCACTATAATCCCAAGGTCCCAAACTAATCTTGGAAAGGTATGACCATGCTGATGCTGCACCACTCTGATCATCATCACCGACCTCTCCTGGAACCCCAAGCTGAACTCCCGAAAGGGACTGAAACCACTATCCTGGATCCTCCCTTGCGAAGGTGTCTCAGAAAGATCTAAACTTGCAAATCCACAGCCAACCTCAAGTCTGTCTTGCCATATAGACTAAGTCTCGACCTCCCCTCTACTGAGGTCCCAAAAATAAAGCAGACCAATCACTATCACGACTCCGTCGACCATCATCTGAATCAATCTATCACTCAGATGAATTCTCGGATCCCACCACCAAATAGGAAGTCCACCACACCTAATACCTGCTAGTTGTTGCTGTACCATACTGGTAACCATCGGAGTCAAAATGAGCCAAATCCCTGGTATGCCATCATCTGGTGGAAACTTAGTACTAGGAATTAACTCTGTGCTTGCTGATTTGTTCAGCTCCTGCCAAACTGCACCAAAAAGTCTGCTACCTTGATCACCATTAGTGTACCCAAGTAATCTTTGGAGTCTAAATACCTCCCTGGAAAGTAGCCTTGTCACATGTGGTGCCTCATACTCGTATGAGTACCTAGAATGCCCTACCAACGGTGAATCATACATAGCCCTCATAATCCTCTCCCTAAGTGTGGACTCAGGGACTACATGTTTGCAACCTCTATAGTGGATAATGCCATCCACCACTCTATCAAATGAAATCTTGGTGAACTGATATGTGCTCTAACCACATAGCCCAAATGAAAGAACTCTGTCATGGCTATAATCCTACTTGCCTCACCCAACTAACTCAGGTGAACCCACCATGTCCTGTTGAAATACTGTTGGCATCAGAAAATAGCACTAGATGCCACTGCCCACAAGATTGGAACGCGTCAGGTTCGTTGGTCAACCCCAATGGTATGACCAAGAACTCAAGGTAAGATCTAAGAATAATCTTGCAGATATCCTGCTCTCTGTCCTTGCTTCAGTGATATCCCAATCGAAGATCACTCTTGAGGAATATTCCTCTCCTTGAAGCTCGTCTATCCACTCAACAATCCTGGGTGAACCTAACGCAATAATGTGTCTGCAGTCCTTGTCTGGAGGTCTCCCCGGGGGAAACGTCCCAAAAACCCACTGTATACCACTGCACACAACTGTATACTACTGCACACCACTGCATCCTCATGTACTACCTGGTGTCCTTTATGTGCCACTGTAACAATCACTCTACAAATATCAATTGAACCAGGATCCCATAGTGATGTATCCACATTTGTCCTATACGCAATCCCCCAATCAACTTGTGGATATACTTCCTTGCTGGTTGGTGCACAAGGAATTTGCTCAACTACCTCCTCTGTAGCTAAGCCTTGAGCCAAAAGGAATGGCTCATGATCCCTACAATGAAAAACAAGTGCACGATCAAAATCCTTTGCGTCAAACCTCTCCTCCAACACCTGCAACTGTGAATTCTCCCCGGGCGGGATTGTTACATGAGGCTCCTCCCTCAGATCATGAGTTCCACTCATGCCCTCATGTGCTACTGTAGCCAAAGATGATGGAGTCTCTACTGCTGCCATCAGTGAAGAGCGTGCCAAACTAAGCTGGTAACAAAGCTCCTCAATCTCCCTTTCCTTGTCTTCAACGAACTTAAGAGCAAGGTCTCTATCCATGAACAACTGCAAGTAATCGGATTTCATCCGCTCTAGTGCTTCTTTGATGATGCGTAATTGAGCACTAGTGATCCCATTTGCAATTTCGTTTTGTCTCTCCTCCATCTGATTTTTCCACATAAGATCTTCAAAAAACTTATGAGTGCCATTTTCCCTTGTCAAAACCTGCACAATATGCTCCTCCTTGACCAATAATTGGTCTTCCAACCCTTGTCGAGGTACAATCACGCCCTCATGATCATCAACATCATAACTGAGATATGGTGTTGAATCCTCATCAAGCGTAGGTGATATCGCACTTAGACTTCCTACATCATAAACATCATACATGGTGAAAGTTGTGGGATCCTCAACATCGGTTGATTGGAACATGTCATCATAAGATGCTGCATCCTCTTCTTGTGCTGATTCATCAAAGGTATGCCCATCTAATACACTAGTGTCCTCGACCTCATTAGAAACCTTAAAAGTGCATTCAAATGTTCTAGATTAACCTTCTTGAGTAACTTCAACATGGATGATAATTTGGTATTTTCTAGCTAGGGTTTCATCAAACATTTAATAAACCCTTGTCCATGGAATGCACTGCTATTATCTCCCTTTTTTGTAAATCACGCGGCTTTTTCCGTAAAAACCTTGAAAATTTGCTGAAATTAAAATGCTGATAACTTTACTTCCTGGACTTCGTTTCGGCTGATTTGTTTTTTGATATTGGGTATTTTTTCGAGAGAAATTCAAACATCCATTTTTTTTTGCCAAATTCTACTCTGAAAGTTTCATATCCGATTTTGAAGTGCGCCGCCCTCTTTTTTCTCTAAAAAAAAATTCTGCAAAAAGACCCCAATTTTTTTTTCCTTCTTTGGCCAAGGAAAGTGCTCTGATGCAATCATAGGCTGGCAAGATCACTAGCCCTGATACCATTGTAATATCCCCAATAGAATTGGTTGGGATATTGTGTCCTTCTGTACAATAAATTTTCTTAATGCTCTAATCTGGTTGACAAATTTTCACAAACAGTTTGGATGTATTCTACTAATAGACATTTTGTCAAACATATTGCATGTGATACAAATACACTAGAAATAGAAGAGACAATATGTGGTATTTTATTATGAATGAAGATCTGAATACAACAATCCAATGGCTGCTATGGCAGCTGTAATACCTCAATGGAAAACACACAATACAAGCCAAAAATCCAGAATCATGTCGTAGCCTCCTCAATAGATGAGATCAAACCCTCCAAGTGCCACAACTTCTCCAAGCGAATCAAAACTGAAATCAAAACCCAAGATGAAGCTCCAATGAAGATCCTGGATGGATCCTCCTTGTCTAGCTAGGGTGGATATTGCACCACCAAAACAAGATCAACAATGGAAGGGTTTTGCTAAACCCTAACGAAACAATGACTCCAAAAGCACCATACAAGAGATCAATCAAATCATAATCCAAAGTGAGGCTCTACCCCTCCTTTTATCCTTTCTGCATCCCTTCTAGAATTTTTCCCTTTTTGACCAAATCAAATGTAACTTCTAGAATTTTCCTCTTTTTGACTAAATCAAATATAACCCTTATTTTCCCTCCAATTTTCACTTTAAGATTAAAAGTCACTTTAATAATGGTTAAGTAACTTATCAATCTAAAGTTATTTTATTTCCATAATGTCACTTTAAAAACATAACATCTCCTAACCAAGTGACATTAAATGACCCTTTTTACTCCTTTTTTCTCCCCTGACAAGCCACAAAAGTCCCTTCTACTACAAAACGGGGAAACCCAAAAATGGGGACATGACATTTTTGGGTAGATATTCTTTTTTATCAATCTTTATTTTTTATTTAAGCTTATTTGATGCATGTTTTGGTACTGTTTTGATTATGATCTTGTATATATTTATTGCAATGAAATACTAAATGGTTGACTAAACCTTAACACTTCAGGATCCAAAACTCTTAGCAATATTTATGATCTTGTATATATTTATTGCAATGAAATACTAAATTGTTGACAAAACCTCAACACTTCAGGATCCAAAACTCTTAGCAGTATTAGCGGAGAATCGCAAAAGAGCAGTGCCATATGCAGGTGCTTTTCTGGTCAAAGACGAGCCTGGTTCTGATTCTAGTTTAATCTCGGGTTCCGAAGCAGAGAAAAGTATTTATGAGTTGAAGGGAGAAGCCCTCTACAAGCGACTTCATGAAGTTGGTACATTGGCTCAGGTAAACCATATCACTGTTAGAGAAAACCTTTAAATTACAAATTAATGCCTTAAAAGCTTTGTTATGTCTGCATAGTCAAAGTAATTGTGCTTTTAGTCTGTGGGTTTTCCAAAGCAGGAGCTTGATTAAAATAGCACTGTGATCTCGTCCTGCTAGGAAGAGAGCTCATATACTGAACCATTTCCTGGTTCTTGTAACAATTTGAGTATGTCTTGTTTCAAAGCGGGGCTGCTGTGGTGACTGTGTTCTTGGTAGCTGGTTGGTTTCATTTCTACTGACATCTTATTGTGCTCTTGACAGATTACCAATATACAAGGGGACCAGGTTGTTCTGATAGGTCATCGTCGGTTGCGCATTACTGAGATGGTATAATGATTGCAGTGGCAATGCAAATATCTATTTCATTTATATCTGTTAGTTATGACCACATTACCATGTTGCAGTAGTGCAAATGTATGAGTAGATAATATGGTTAAGATAGCAATGCCCAAATTTCACTCATGGCTACTTCTGTTCAGGTTAGCGAGGATCCTCTCACAGTTAAAGTGGACCACCTTAAGGTTTGTCTTTTTACTGTGACATCTTCATGCCTTTCTAAGATATTCACTATAATTCTTTTCAATGTCCACTTGTCAGAAATTTTTAGTTTAGCCCTAGGCATGTTATTTTAAAATGATGGTGATTGCACTAGTTTTTGTTGATTATTTAGATTTGATTGGGGCATATAAAGCCAAGATCTATTTTTCATAGTGAAACAAGAATTCCCATCCATGCCTTCATATGTGTATTGAAGGGAGGACTGAGATAGATATTAGCCTCACACTTCATATTAAAATAACAATATACGGTCAAACTAAGAAACCGGTACAACTTTCCCTTCTAGCTCATTACCACAAGTAAATACTACTAGAAATACTTAGAAGATTGCAGATTATAACTTGCCACTCAAATGACCAGATTGTGAAATATTCATTATCTGCTGCCATTTCTTTATCACATGTACCCTAAGCTTTTTTATTTTGTCTCTAATGAAATTTATACTAACTCCCACTATTGACCAAACTAGATCAAAGGGATTGAAAATTACATCCAACATGAGAAGCCCCCTAAAATGACTAATCAAAATAAGAATAACAGTCAATAGAAAATGAAACACCATAACTTGGGTGTTGTTAACCCATGGATTTTCTCACTTGTAAATCCCGAGGGTTAGAGGCCACAATGTTCTATTTCGCTGGCATTCAGATAGTTTTCAGAGACAGTTTGTATGACCCAGAGACAGTTTCCATTGAGTTCAGATACAGGATTGGTTAAGTGATGTTTTCTTGCTTCAGAGATAGAGTATGCATTGTTTTTCAAGAGATTGTTCAGAGATGTCTGTTTTTAGTAGTCCTCCTACTTTTGATGAGACAGTTCAAAGGTGTGCATGTCAGAGATGATGATATATTTGGAATCCTTGCGAGATTCCAAGTCCGATGAGCTACTCTCGGGCAACATTCGAGGGCTTTCTGTTTTTGCAGTACCTTGCATGTCAATTTCGACCACATATTCAGACTCCTCACTGAAAATCGAGTTTGATGAACCTAATTTCATCAACATGTGCATTTTCTATTTTAGTAGTATGCCATGCAGAGTGCCATGTGGCATCCATGCGGAGTTTACATGTGGCCTCTTTTGATTGTGACATGTGGTGGCGTCCAGGAGTGACAAATGGCAACAATAGGGTGCATGCATGAGATTGGGATGAGGTGGCAGGTGCTAGGAATCAACTGGACATTGGCTTGAGTCATCCAGGCCCATGTATGAGTCAACTGGTGTGCACTGGGGATGCATGCATCAATTTAGGAGTGAGTTCGCACATGGAGGAGTTTACTAGGTGCATGTATTGAGTTAACTAAAGCACCACTCCCTCCCTCTCTCACTTCACTCTCTTTCTCTCTCTCTCAGTCACCAGTTGAACTATGATTCACTCTAGTCCACTAGGGCACCTCCTTTATTCTCTTGCTTCCATCTCACTTCAACTCCCTCTCTCCTCCACTTCAACTCCCTCTCTCCTCAGTTAACTCCCTCTCTCATCACTTAACTTCCTCCTCTCCACTTTTCCCTTCAGTTATCAAGCTCACGACTTCCCTCCTCCTTCACTTGAGGCACACCAGGAAATCATGGCAAACTTCACGGTAAAACAACAACCAGATGTGCTCTTCCGGTTCACTGTTTTCTCTGCTCAATCTGTATCGACATATCCCTGCAAACTCAAGTTCTCACTGGAGGCATATCTCAGGCCATGTTCAACTGTGCCTCGTATATATCTCAATACATGCTTTACTGCTATCTAGTGAGTCTGCTTCGGTTGACTCATGGATTGACTAAGCACATTTGCTGCATAGAATATATCAGGTCTGGTGTTAACCAGATACATCAATGATCCAATCAGCTGTGGATCAATCTTGTTTGAATCATCATCATTTATTTTTCGTCAAATCCATCAACATCAGTGTAGACATGGATTTGCATTCTGTAATACTGAACTTCTTTAATATCCGCACTGTATGTTTTCCTTGGCTTAGGAAAAGTCTCATTGGTCCTTGGTCATACTTCTTGCCCCAAGAAGTAGTGCATCATACCCAGGTCCTTTATCACGAAAACCGAAGTTGAGGCTTGCTTGTATTCAACAACACGACTTCCTGAATAAGTCATCAAAATCAGGCTCTCGTCACCAATAATGTAATAGTATAGGTTTGGATCAACAATACTCTTGCTGAAACCCCAAACTCATCAAGAAGCCATCTATTTGATGTAGTTTCCAACTCATGGATGGTAGGACAGATAGTAGTGCATCGGGCTACTGGATCAATATGTCTTCATCATAGTTCACTCCCTCTGCTTGTGAGAATCTTCTGACTACAAGTCTTGTTTTATATTTCTCGATACTTCTATCAACTGCATGTCTTTCTGCTTCTTGTAGAGTTTGTCAAGCTCAAACAAGCCTTTTATGGCCTACTGCAAGGTTCCTGGGA
The DNA here is from genome assembly GCA_010110895.2 of Picea sitchensis. Lineage (NCBI taxonomy): Eukaryota > Viridiplantae > Streptophyta > Pinopsida > Pinales > Pinaceae > Picea > Picea sitchensis. Next base: position 696 of record SNQJ01S0204897.1, on the reverse strand, counting down.
ATATCAATTGGAACAATTGTATCAATGACCATCTCCCTATGAATTGTTGAAGAGGAAGAAGGTATTGTCTCTTCCTTCTTCTCGCTGTTTTGACTCCCTCTGAGTCAAGTGACTCCCTCTGAAGTTTGGAAGGATAAAACATCTTCCTTTTTCGGTGTTGCTAACCTGGAGACATCTCATGTCTTCTCAGGTTCTCTACTGACTCTACAGTACTTTGCTGGCCTCCTGTACTAGGGATAATGGTCCAAGCCATGAGGGCTCCCACACCAGGGATAATACCTTTCCTTATCAATTGCAAGCTACTACAAAGTAATGATGAAAATCAAATAAGGGAAGTAGCACAGACTTGCCTTAGTCTTCAATCATGCTCAATCTTACTTTCGGTCCTCTTGAGAAAGCTAAGATAGAGAAGAACTCTTCGTCGTTCTTGCTTGCATTCCTCGACTTCTTTTGAGGTGGCTAATGTTGCTTCCCTTGCACATCACTAGCTGCAAGCCTAGTATCATAGTGACAAGGGCTTGAACCCTTCGCTTCAATCCGATGTTCACTACTGCACACACACTTGTAAACTCGTCCTTGAATGATCTTTACTTCATGCAATCCTTAGATTTGCACTCACAACTATGATTAATGCCACTTGGTCTGCACTTGACTTGTCCTCTTCAGTTTTTGACTTAGCTCATCTTGCCATATGCA
>SNQJ01S0204896.1:0-16527 GCA_010110895.2 Picea sitchensis | reverse complement strand
TTCGATCAAGTTTCCATGTTCCAAACCATCGGGTTTATACTTGGATTTTTTAGGTGAGAAGGAGTTATTTCTGGATTGCACCTTATTTCATACTAGTGTGCAAAGTACTTGCTTGCACACTTGACTTGAGAATCTTGTTCAAAGCATGAACCATTTGCATTGGTTGTTGCACCAGCACTATGACTTACATGACATATGTTGTCGGTGGGTAGAGCAAGACATAGCAGTAGATTTTGTTTTTGTTTATACCATAGGTGTACTTTCAGTTCACTTGCTTGGAGTAAGAAAATTTATTTCAGAAATATTTTTCTTTCCAGAATAACATTTCTTTGATTTCGGTTTCATGTTTGTCATCTATTTTCGCCCTGGCTTTAGAGTCCGTGCTGCCTCATCAAGAACCTGAAGTTTTAAATTTTTTTTGTTATCCTTCTAACTGGGCGCCTGGACGCATCACTGCACAGAGCGCCACTCCTAACCTAGCGCCGTACTCAAAAACTCAGTTTTACTCTACCTTCAGCGCTGTGAATCTTAGGAACAGTCCGGACTTTTAACTCACTCCCTACAGACTTTTAATAAGCAAGGAATGGCTCGACTGTGTCACGCGTGGGTTTTAGGTTTTGGCCCTTCACAACCCTGGCTTTAGGTTTTTGCTGTATTATATAATCAAAATAATAATAAGCAATTACGGACCCCAAGCATGCTTCTTTGTAATGCATAACCGGTCACAATAATAAAGGCGTCCTCCACCTTATGATGGTAGCGTTTTAAATAAAAATAAATAGCGATACCCTTTTTCCCAACGCCTGTAACATTCGACCAGTGATTAAGTTGAAGGCATTTTAATTGATAATGATAGATCTTTAAGCGCAATAATAATGAATCGCATTGTCTTGGATTTTAAAATTGCCATTTATAGTAGTTGTACTTGTTAAATCATGGTAATAATGGTTAAATAAAACTAATGACTTAGACATGTCGGAGAGGAGTCGGCTCATTAGCATTAGTGACAATGTTTAATTTGCACTAACACTATTGTTTATTTTGCCATGTTAACTTTGCAATCAAAATATTAATATTAGTTGTTGAATGTTAATTCCAAGTTAATGGCAGTATTAGGTAATTGCTTATTTAAATATCTAATATCATGTATTGAATTGTTGTTATTTGGCGGAATCGCAATATAATGCTAATGATAGAATTATTCAACGTCTCCTTAAATATGTTAGTGCTTAATTGAGTCATTTTAAATTAGGGTTATCGTTATGTGAAGGGATATGAAGGTTATTTATTGTCAACGTGCTATAAAATTTCTGAAATTAGATGGCGCATGTGGCTGGCAACATTTAGGGTGCGAATGTATTGTCCTTTATTTGGGAGTTAGCCAGCAGATCGACATGGGCATTTATTGCAAACACATATTATATTGATTCGGTGCCAATTCCCCACACCTACCCTCCATAGAATCGTTCACCGGGATTTTTAATTAATATTTTTGATTGTCAATGATCATACGTGTTAATGGTATTGTTAGTAATAGGCCTATTTCTATTACTTATTTAAATGCATGATGTTTAGATTGAAGGCAATAATAACACTTGTTAAATACTATTATTAATAATATTGTTCCTATAAAATTTTGCAATGTCAATACTGGCCTAATTACCCTTATTTTACTTGTTAAATTTGCCATAATGATGATGTTGACTAGCAAAATTAATAATTGTTGATTTCCACTTTAATACTATTAAGGGAAATGTTAATGCTAGTTGATGGGCAAGGTTGAGTAGATGTTGATGGCAATTGTTCATGTTATAAATGGAATAATAATGATGGTAGAATTTCAATGTTAAATCCTTGTTTACTTATTGTGTAGTTGCAATATTAATGTTGTTTAATGGGAAGGTTAGCACTAGTTGAATCACCATGATAGTGGCTAATTTTCCATGTTCATATTAGCAATGGAATGTTAAGGTTAGTTGTTTAATTGCAATATTAATCGTTATTAATCGAAATGTTATTGTGGGGTGGAGTGCAAGGTTCGACATTTGTTCAAGTTGCATGTTAATTTGGTTCCTTATGTTGCGAAGTTAGTATTGTTAAATGTATGTTAGTGATGCTATTTAGACCCTTAACTTAATTATTGTTCAACGGACATGGTAGCGCTCGTTAAAATGGCATTCTTAAGAAGTAGCTTTATTACAGTGGTTTTATCGTTTAAATTGCAATGACAAAGGTTGTATAATTTGCTAGGGAAATGATGTTGCTTGAAAATTAATATTGTGTAATTTCCATGATGAGTACTTGTTAAATTGCATTGTCAAAGGTTATTAATCGCCCGGGGATTGGTGATGGTTGTTTCACAATTTAATGATTGTTAGCCCTGATACTACTTGTTCATAGCACTAATAAGAGTCATTTTAAATTGCAAGATCTACGGGTGATTGGGTGAGACACAATGTTAATTTTATTAATCGAACTGTTCGGGAAGATGTCTGAATTGCGGGTTTTGTCAAATTGGAGTATTAATGTTAGGTCTCCATTAGATTAATAATAACTTCTGGAGCCTTAATCACGATGTTTGTCTTGGGTCCTCTCAATAGGAGTGGAGTGCGTTATTGAGTTCTCATTTGGCGTCTCCTGTAGAGGTCATGAGTGTCCTTTTTGTGGCTATACTTGGTGGTATTGTAGTGCGTGATGGGTTAATTGTCGGGAGGGATATAGACACCTCTTGAAGTTTAGTATTTATCTGAGTGTAAGTCGGTGGAAGGAATCCAGTGCCGTGTAAAGAGTCTCGAGTACATTTAAAGGCACATTTCCACTCTACGACATTGAGCAGTATCGGTGGTCTCGAGTACGTTTAAAGGCGGTTCCACTCACTGACTCTCTTCCAGTTCTTCCTTTACGTGATAGTGCTTCGCCTACCACGATATGCTGTTTTATTTCACGGCCGTTGGTAAGCCCACCTCTTGATGGCGTATGCTTCTCGTTAATGCATATGATATGTTAGGTCATCTTGATTGTGTTCATCTTACTTACATCCTGTTGGTTCGAGTGTTGACGAGGAGTCGAGGGGGGTTGTTTCATCTACCGCGCTTTACACTTCAAAAAATTCACCGGTTGGCTGTGTAGTTGTCCTTAGCTGGGAGGGTCGCTCTGACCTTTCGACATTGCTTATTGCCGATGGAGCTGTTCAATACCCGGCGAAGTTATCTTGGCATAATGCATGCATTATGCATTTGCCAGCCGATTTTGATTAGGTATCGGTAGACTTACAAGCACTTTCCACAACTCTTCTTAATAATTTTTGTTTTCTTTTTTGTAGATAACTTGGCGGGGTTATGCTAGAAATTTTGATATTTTAACATATTTTAGACCTCATCAGAATTTTTTAGCACTATCCTTTATTTAGCTCTAGAAATTTTTTACCCATGAAAACAACTTCCTATATTGGAGACATATTTTTTTTAGTCATTCCTTTGAGGAATAGGGACAGCGTAAAGATAATAGATGATCATGATGAAACTTACTCAGAGATCGAAATCCCGGTAAACTTCTTTCAAACAGCAGACTTTTCCAACATAGATATCAATTTATTATATATCATTGATGTTTGTACAAACTTTCAAAAGTTATTCGTGAAATTTTCTATAAATCTTTAATACGAATGGCTCGGTGCAGTGGGGTATATTTCAAAAGCAAAAACTAGTAAACAAGAGGGAGAAATCAAAACAAACCAACAAAGAAAAATTGGAAGCAAAGAAATCAAAACAACAAAGAAACAAAAACAAATCATACGGAGGAAGGTTGCATCACGAAAACCTCATTTAACCATCCCACAGGCTGAAAAGTAGAAAAATTCTATTTGATGGGAAAGCAATCCTACTCATGGTTCCTTGGGTGGGGGGTTGATTCAGATTCATTATCTCTTTACTTTCAATTTAAATTTTTCATGATGATAATGCGTTTTTTTGAAAATAAATGTTCAACTAGAAGTAAAGAGAAAAAATGGTCAAGAGGACTTCCATGACCCAATGAATTAAGTATTATGGTTCTAAGTGGTGTACTTGTGTTCATGATTGCATTATTACAAATAGAAATAATGAGAACTAAAACTGAAGGAAAACTATTCCTAAACCTACCCTAACTATTAAATAAAACTGAGAATACTATGTGAAGTCATGTTTCCAATGTGACCATCGAGGATTAACTCTAATCGCAATGAAAACAAGATCAAGCATTATTAAAAGAATGGTAATATATCAACAAATGGCAGAAACATATCAAACACCTTCATAATCAACATCTAGAAACAAAGTAGGCATGATCTTACCATTTCACCGGATATTCTTGTTGTACGGATCCTCCAACCATTGCACAATCTTGTCAAGATAAGGGTCATAACGGCATGGACGAGTGTAAGTATTTTGAAAGAGTAAACCAGGAGTTATGAAATGGAATTAACCATCGACTAAGGTTGAAACACCCATCCGCCGGCAGGTTCTCTAAATTAATTTCTTCACATAGGCGGATCTAAAAATATGTCACCTCTTTCCAAGATTCTTAGGTAAAAAGAAAGCAAGCATAAATTTATATTTATTGTGAAATTTTTTCACATATGAATATTCAAGTCACTCTAAGATTTTGTCACAAAAATGGGGATACAAACCCTGACTTTGATGAAAGCAGATATATCAATGGGAAGCTCATCATGGGAGGATTAAATTGTCAATTAGATCATTGGTTTGAATGTTTCCTCGATGCGATTGATCATTTCAAATGTGAAGCATCAACATTAAGATTCGAGCTAATTAAAGAGCGAACATGAAACTTACAGAATGTTTGATTTCAGTAAAATATAATGTATCGTCCTTTTCAACCACAAGCGTAAAATCATCTAGTAACATGTCTTCTTCCATGTGAGTGATGAAAGTGAACAAGCATCAAATACGGTTTTATCAATGTTATGCTCGTAATTAAATTCACCAAAATTTAGCATGTCGAAGGATGATATGATTGTGGTGGAAAAAGAGTAGTATGTTGTAGGTAAGATGTCAAGTCCACTGATCTAGAATGAATCAGGGATATAAAGAATAGAAATGTGAAATAAAGAAAATAAAAAGAATCTCTTGAACTATGATACTCAGCGATGGTATTCTCAAGACAATTCTCTTCACTTTCTTTAAAACCCTTATTATGATTTGGTGGCAATTACTTAAGATAATATGATCATCTGGATTTTTCTTTTTGTGTGAAGATAATTCAAAATTTATGTGACAAGCATCTAGTCTCTCCTATGAACAAAGTGCATTTTGAGGATGAAGGTTGAAGTTTCTTCTTCCTATTTAAGCTTCTTCTCTAATCAGTTTCATCACAGTACTAGAAAATCAAAGAGATTTTAAGATTGCACTTAAGTTTTCTTCAATGATTGATTTCAAATGTTGATTAGAGCATGAGTCAAAGAATGAGGATATTCACCTTGAGCCAAAAATGAATCATCTTCCATACTAGTCTTAGATTGAAAACACAATGATTCAAAGGAAGAAACCAATTTGGTTGCCAATATGAGTCTGATCACTAGATTCTACCTCCATGGCTTGTTCAACATTGTCGGGAAGGATTCTTCTCTTGGCAAAGGGAGTGTTCTTACGATGGTTAGTGATAGGATTTTCAATTGGTTCTTCATTTGTGATTGAACATGAGTGAATGGAAGGGATGGAAGCATCATAGAAAGATTTAATACCAATGACATGTCATGAGATTAAATTTACAAAAGGATATGATATACTCTTGTCAAAAAGTCTTATGAAGATGGATGCATAGTTGATTGTGAAGAATTTCACATAATTGATCAAAATCATAAATTTCAAAGCATCAAAACTCATCTACAAATTGAAACCAATCAAAGATGTGACATATCTTGGAAAAGATTCAAACCAATGTTTGGTCAGACCTCTAAAGTAAAAAAGTGCATAAAACTTCTAAATCTCTAATGTCATGTTTGATGCGCATAAAACATTAAGGTGGTATTTAGGAGATAATTTGCCTTCACCATCAAATGTGAGTTTGGACAAGCGAGAGACTATCTCGTTGGGAACATCGGGTAATAGAAGTTGAAAGCATGTTCCAACCACGGTGATTTGGGGAGCCATGTGGGAAGTGGATATTTAAAATAAAGGCTCCACAAGGCCCGACAGCCAGTCAACCCTCCTTCTGGCATGCATTTGTTGTGACCGGTGTCGAATCCATCAATTGAGAGAGTGGAGCAGATTAGGGGTTGTCTAAATAACCCGTTTGGAATGAACCACCACAGCAGAGTTTAACGGCTCCGTTAGCGCTCTAAGGTCTCAAAGTAACCAAAGAAAAATAACTAAACTAACTAATCTATCTAAAACAAATAAAAACTAACTAAAACAACTAAAACTAACTAAAACAAACAAACTAAAAACTAAATAAAAGAAACTAAACCTAACTAACAATGAAAACAAGCTAATACTAATCTAATTAGACAAACTACTATATGAAGCTAAAGGCTAAATTACAAATTATACTAACCATTTCACTAGTGCTATTGCATAACACAACAATTAGCCAGATCTAACTAACAGTTAAATTACAACTTATTCACAAATATACACTATCTGAGAGTGATTTGAATAAAACACGTAAAACTCATTTGATTTCTGCCCTAAGACAACAATATAAGTTTTTGATTTTAATATTTTGAAAAAAATAAAGCTTCTTGAAATTAAATGATCTAATATAAAATCTAGTGGAATTATGTCTAAATTAGGCTACTTATGAAATAATGACAAAGAAAAGGATAAGCATTAGGCTCCTAATTTGTCTTGTGTATGATTACTTTGAAGCTATTCGGCGGAAGTAAAATCACACCGGTTAGTGTAAGCTTCAAGTAGCGATGAGGTGCTTCTCTTTGGGATTGAACACGGGGACAAACAAGACATAAAAATCACAACAATCTTATGATTTATAAATCCTACTTGCAATAAAGGGGAAACACATTGTAAAACTTATAATTGATAATTCAATCAATGAAGAGATAAACCTGTCATTCTATTTGAACTAAACAATTGTTATATCTTTTATACACTTGGAAAACCAGATATGAATTACATTGATTAAAAATTATATCATTTGCACATGATTAAGATATCTAAAGTAGTCGGCCAACAGTCCTAGGTGAAATTATACACAACATGAAACAAAATATTGATATAATGAGAAGCTAAAGTTGTGACAAAACACCAAATTACATACCGATGCATTAAAACTCAGGTATCCTTGTTCTCCCACGAATGAGGGATGCCCATTATTACAAAAATGATAAATATTTATAAGTCTCTCCACCGAGTGAAACCTCCCACATGGATAATATCAAATTGTATTACATAATCTGGGAAATATCCCAAAATCAAGTAAACTAAGAAACTAAAATCACAGTGAAATATTTTAAATATCCCCTAACTACTCATCCAATCCACTGCCAATTAGAATTCATGCCATTAGATCCAAAAATAACAAGTTAGAGAGTATTTCATCAACAAAACAATAAAATTTGATTCTACAGAATTAGCTTCTGAATCATCGATTAATAACTAGTCTAAAATATCATACATGATCAGAATATAAATGAAATCAAATCTTTTTTTAAAAGAATCAAATCGAATTTTCTTTCAATAAAGATTAAAAACGAATCACTAATGATTCAAATAATTTTATCATTCAAATTAAACAAAATCAAAAGTGATTTAATCGAAGCAGAGATAAGAATACTTTGTTTTCTTTACCATAAAATTGGGTCAAATGGTAACCAAACTGTTTCATATCAAAGCGAAATTGATAGAAAATCATATCATATGTGATACAATCTAATCCAACACAACCATCATTCACTCGTTATAGATGTCATGATATAAAAACAGATTCGTATTGTTCAATTGAATTCATAGATGGAAGAACTATTACGATTATGTAAAAATGAAATCATATGCAACAGCGTCAACACAATCAAATTTGTGATTGTTTTCTTGCACAGTAAATAGACAGGATCGTAATAGAATCAGCAGAGATTAGAATTGTAATCTGGGCAAATAATCAAAACAGGGTATAGCGAAGTTTAAATTATAGGAATAAAATCCTTGAATCGTCTGATCCAATTTCGTTTTCAAATCAGAATTCAAACAACATATTCATTGCAATATGAATCCAAACATTAACATGGTGGAGTTAACAATCTTGAATCAACCGGTTGAGTATAATTGTTATGAATTGAATCTATTCCCGATTTGGGTGAATTTGTACAAAATCACATTGGAAATAATCCAAACTGTATTCATGTTGGTTGAAAGTCACATAGAACATAAACCCGTAACAATTATCCATATCAAAAATGTTGCTAATCATAGCATGTATCATAGCGAAATCAAAACGAAATTTGATTGTGTTCAGAATCGAATATTAGAAACAACTTGTGTTTATGACATCAAAGAATCCAATTTAAGCCAAATCAAGAATAATCAATCCATACCATGATCAATCAAATCGAGGGAAATCCAATCAAAGCTAAAAGCTGGGAAAATGAAATTTGATTTCAATCCAAGCATGGCTATGTATAGAATGCATACAACGTAATAGAACCAATCAATGCTTTATTAGCCGGAACTATTCAAAACCAAATTAGAATTCATTATATAAAGCTAGATTATTTACAAAAAATGATTGATATGAAATACACGTGTGGCAGTGAGGGCTACTTGATGGGTGAGGAGGAGTTGAAGAGCAGTCCCCGAAGGAATGCATCTGGAGACTCAAAACGCATGTTCCATCCACTGATAAATTGATCTGTAAAATGAGAGCTAGATCTTTTTATTAGCTCACTTTCTGAAGAAACCATCCAAGAAATGAAAGGTAGAGGCTAAAACAGGTTCTGGGTTTTCAGCGGTTTGAGCTAATTCCCAATCTGGTTACCCAAGAATGGCTCCATAAAAACGTGACTCGAGCAATTACAGGCTGAGTTTTCTCTGGCAAGAAATGAAACCAACACCAACTCTGAACACCATGGGAGTTCAAATTTGCCCTTCGGGAGCCATGAGATAACTCACAGTGATCTAGGCTAAGGGACAAGGGTTTGAGCAGTTGGCTTAGAGATTTTCCCAAAAATCAGCAGAGGTAACCCTGTAAGGAGGCAAGCATTAATGCAAAGTGTGTGAGGTTGATAGAATCCTTACCGCCATACCAAAATAATGGAAAAGTACAACCCGGCCAATTAATACTTGTTGAAATAATTGCAACATGGTTAGGACCATACTGACCAACCCAAAATCAAGGATGAATAATATGCCAGCGCCATTGTAATATTTCAAACCATGAATATTCAATGTAAAATTAAACCCAAATTTTTAACCAACGTGCCATTACATAAATGTTTAATCAAAGGTTTTAAAACATTGTGACAATCAATTCATAAAATTGACAAGCCAAGAACCATAAAAGATCAACAATAAGGATCACATCATATATAAACAAAATAAACCATGACCCCTATGTAATTCAATGACTAGGGAAGTTTCAAAAAGCATAAATGTTTATGCTCAATGCCTTACCAGTTTAAATAAATCAAGTTGCTTAATAAAAGAAGTAAGGATAGGCAAATAGGCACAGTTCGAAATTTTTTTAGCCACTTAATGATAATCAAAAAGTAAGTGCCATTCAAAATATCAATAAAGATCATAGCCCAGGTTCAAAAGAGCGATGGAGAGGTTTCAGCTTACAGTGGTGAAAATAAATGGAGATCAATTTGCAAATGTCATGAAATGAAATGCTCGTTTATTTGCAAAATCACGGTGACAATTTGAATTTCAGAAGATGTAGGTGTAGGTAACTTATAGGGAAATAGAAAAAATTGTATTGGCTACCAACAATGGCAACACAATGGTAGAAAGGAGTTTCCATCAAAGAAATAAATTCAGAATGGACAACAAAGAAAATTTCAACTCTAAAAAACAACCGAGGAAAATTGTACAAACATCATCCTTTACCATCTTTTCAGTGATGTTTAAAAGATGAAAACTAATATGATCTATTAAGATCAGCAATCCACGATATTAATGATAAAATCTTCAATCGTTGGCATAGCCCTTCTTGCCAACGAAGTCCATAACCTCACGTGAGGTTTTCCATTACAACCCACTCGACATCCATTATCATTGAAGTTCTAGATCAGAATAAGGACATTAAAGAGGTTTCTTTTTTTACAAATTTTTATGCACCCGACATTGCTTATTTGCCAGTGAGAACTGTTCAATACCCGAAGTTATCTTGGCATACATGCTTGCATTTACCAGCTGCGTGAACTTTGTTGATATTGGCCCGGGTTTACAAGCTTGCCCACAACTCTTCTTAATAATTTTGTTTTTCTTGCCTTGATAAATTGAGCGGGGTTATGTTGAAAATTTTGATATTTAACATATTTTGAACCTCATGGAATTTTTTAGCACTATCCTTTATTTAGCTCTAGAGATGTTTTACTTATAAAAAACAACTTCTACTATGGCGAGGGGAGACATATTTTTGAGTCCATTCCTTTAGGAATAGGGACGGTGTAAAAAGATAATAGATGATCATGACAAACTTTTCGCAGAGATTGAAATGGGTGACTTCTTTCAAACAGCAGACTTTTCCAACATAGATATCAATTTAACAACACATCACTGATGTTTGTACAAACTTTCAAAAGTTATTTCGAAGAAATTTTCTGTCGTCTTTGCACGAATGGCTCGGTCTTGCAGTGGGTATATTTCCAAAGCAAAACTAGTAAAAGCAAGGAAAAATCAAAGCAAACCAACAAAGAAAAATTGGAAGCAAAGAAATCAAGAAACAACAAAACAAAAAACAAATCGCTGAGAAGGTTGCATCTAGAAACCTCATGCAACCATCACAGGCTGAAAATTAGAAAAAATTCTATTTGATGGGAAATCAGTCTTACTCATGGTTCATGATGGGGTTTATTTAAGTTCATTTATCTCTTTACTTTTCAATTTAAGATTTTCATGATGATATTTCGTTTTTGAAAATAAATGTTCAACTAGAAGTAAAGAGAAAAATGGTCAAGAGGACTTCCCAGACAATAGCCGTATTATGGTTCTAGTGGTGCGCTCACTTAGCGTTAGGGTGCATTATTACAAAGGGAAATAGTGAGAAATCAAACTACGAGAAAAACTATTCCTAAACCTACACTAACTATTAAATAAACCAGAATACTATGTGAAATCATGTTTCAATGTAGCCATCGAATTAACTCTAATGCTGCAATGAAAACAAGATCAAGCATTAATAAAAAGAATGGTAATATATCAACAAATGACAGAAACATATCCAACACCTTCATAATCAACATCTAGAAACAAATGGCATGATCTACCATTCCTGAATATTCTTGTTGTCGCAGTCTCCAATCCATTGTGAAATCTTGTCGTGATAGGGGTCATAATGGCATGGTAGGTGTAAGTAGTTTTGAAAATATTGTTGGGATTATGAGGAAATGGAATAACCATCGACCAAGGCTGAAATGCCCCATCCGCATGTGATTCTCTAAGTCTTGATTAATTTCTTCACATGGCCCGGATCTAAAAGTAATCACCCTCTTTCCAAGATTCTTAGGTAAAAGAAAGCAAGCATTTATATTTATTGTGAAATTTTTTCACATATGAATATTCAAAGCACTTTCCTAAGATACTGTCACAAAAATGGGGATACAAATAATGACTTTGATGAAGCGAATATATCAATGGAAGCTCATCCTAGGAGGATTGATGCAATCGATTAGATCATTGGTTTGAATGTTTCCTTGATCGCGATTGATCATTTCAAAATGTGAAGCATCAACTTTAAGATTCGAGCTAATTAAAGAACGATTATGAAACTTAGAATGTTGATTCCGAAGTAAAATATAATGTATAGTCCTTTTCAACCACAAGCGTGTAAAAATCATCATTAACATGTCTTCTTCCCATGTAATTGATATGAAAGTGAACAAGCATCAAATCGGGTTTTATCAATGTTATGCTTTCGAATTAAATTCAGCAAAATTTAGCATATCGAAAGGATATGATTGTGGTAGGAAAAGAGTAGTATGTTGTGGGTAAGATGTCAAGTCCACGAGAATCTAGGAATAGAATGGGGATATAAAGTCGAGAATCAGAAATAAGAAAATAAAAGAATCTCTTGAACTATGATACTCAGCGATGGTATTCTCAAGACAATTCTATTCACTTTCTTTAAAACCCTTGTGATTTGTGTGAATTCCCTTGAATAATATGATCATCTGGATTTTTCTTTTTATTAATGAAAGATAATTCGAAATTTATGTGACAAGCATATAGTATTTCCTGTGAACAAAGTGTATTTTGAGGATGAAGGTTTAAAGTTTCTACTTCTATTTAAGCCTTCCTTCTCTAATCAGTTTCATACGAGTACTAGAAAAATCAAGAAGATTTTCGTTACTTAAGTTTTATTCAATGATTGATTTCAAATGTTGATTAGAGCATGAGTCAAAGAATGAGGATATTCACCTTGGGCAAAATGAATCATCTTCATACTAGTCTTAGATTGAAAACACAATGATTCGAGGAAAACCAATTTGGTTGTCAATGAGTCATACAATCACTAGATTCTACCTCCATGGCTTGTTCAACATTGTAGGAAGGATTCTTCTCTTACGGCAAGAGAATTCATTCTTCTGATTGAGTGATAGGATTTTTCAATTGGTTCTTCATTAGTGATTGAACATAACTGAATGGAAGGGATGGAAGCATCATAGAAAGATTTAATGCCAATGACATGTCATGATTGATTACAAAGGTATGATATACTCTTGTCAAAGGTATTACGAAGATGGATGCATTCGTTGATTGGCGAAGTATGGAAATTCTTCACATAATTGATCAAAATCATAAATTTCAAAAGCATTTGGAAACTCATCTACAAATTGAAACCAATCAAAGATGTGACATGTTGGAAAGGATTTAAACCAATGTTTAATACGACCTTTAAAAGTAAAAGTGAACAATCTGGATAAAACTCTTAAATTTGAGATGTCGTGTTTGATGCACTTGCATAAAACTTGTTAAGATGGTCTTTAGAAGATAATTTGCAGCCACCATCAAATGTGAGAGTTTGGACAAGTGAGAGACTATCTCGTTAGAGACATCGAGATTGTAGAGAAGTTGAAAGCATGTTCCAACACGGAGATTTGAGGAGCCATGAAGTGGATATAGTAAAATAAAGGGAAGCTCCCTACAAGGCCGACAATGAGTCAACCCTCCCTTCTAGCGCCATTTTTGGCAGTAGTGTAGATCCCATCAATTGAGAGAGTGGAACGGTGCAGAGTTGTCTAAATAACTTAAGCCGTTTGGGAGATGAACAGAGCTGGCAGAGTTTAGCAACTCCGTTGGCGCTCTAGTCTCAAAGAAGACCAAGGAAAAACTAAACTAACTAATCTATCTAAAACAAATAAAACTAACTAAAACTAACTAAAACAAACTAACTAAAACTAAATAGAAAACTAAACTAACTAACAATGCAAACAATGATACACTAATCTAATTAAAACAAACTGCTATATAAACTAAAACTAAAATACAAATTATACTAACCATTCTGCCTTCAGTGCTATTACACTAACTCTAACAATTAACAGTCTAACTACCAGTTATAATACAACTTACTCACAAATACACTATCTACAAAACATGATTTGAATGGAACTGTAAAACTTATGTGTTTTAAGCTAAAGTGACAAAATATAAGTTTTTTATTTTAATATTTTATGAAAAATAATAAAAACACTGAAATTAAATGATCTAATATAAATCTAATTAAAATTATATCTAAATTAAACTACTTATGAAACAGAAAGGTCATACGACCTAGAAGGCTCCCTAATTTGTCCTGATTTTGGAAATTTGGTGGGAAGAATGGCTTCATACCGGTGAGTTAGTCACGTAAGCTTCTAGTAAGCGATGGTACATTAGCTTCTCTTTGAGTTGGTTCACAGGACAAACAAGACATAAAATCACAACAATCTTATGATTTTATAAATCCTCTTGCAATAAGGGGAAACACGGTATGCAAAACTTATAGTGATAATTCAATCAATGAAGATAAACACATCATTCACAAAGTGAACTAAACAATTGTTATGTCTTTTTATACAATTGGAAGAAACCGGATATGAATTCACAGTGATTAAAATTATATCATTTGCACATGATTAAGATATCTAAAGTAGTCATTAACAGGATACAAATTGATATACACAACATGAAACAAATATTGATATAATGAAAAGCAAAAGCTATAACAAAACACCAAGTGCACTTCAGTCTGTATTAAAACTCCGTATCCTTGTTCTCCAACGAATGAGGATAATGATTATTACAAAATCATAAGATGTTATAGAGTCTCTCCACGATTAAAACCTCCACAGTGGATAATATCGAATTGTTTTACATAATTTGGGAATATCCCAAAATCAACTAAACTAAAACTAAAATGCAAGTAAAATCTTTTAAATATCTCCTAACTACTCATCAAATCCTTTGCAAGTTCGAATTCATCTGCAATAGGTCAAAAATAACAAGTTAGAAAGAGATTTCATCAACAAAACGTGAATTTGATTCTACAGGACTTAGCTGAGTCATGGAGTTAAGTAGCTAGTCTAAAAATAACATACAGGATCAGAATATAAATCAAATCAAATCTTTTTAAAAGAATCAAAATCCATTTTCTTTCAATAAAGATTAAAAAGCTAGTCACTAATCAGTTCAAATAATTTTTATCGATTAAAATTAAAACAAAATCAAAAGTGTTTAATCGAAACAGGAGATAAAAGAATACTTTGTTTCTTTTACCATAAAATCGGGACAAACAGTAACAAAGCGTTTCATATCAAAACAGAATTGATAGCAAATCATATCATATGTGATGCAATCTAATCCAACACAACCATCATTCACTCGTTATAGTTGTCATGATATGACAACTATAAATGTGTTCAATTGAATTCATAGATGGAAAGACTATTATGATTATGTAAAATGAAATCATATGCAATCAACATCAATGCAAATTAAGTGATTGTTTTTCTTGCAGTCAATGAGCAGGGATCATTAATAGAATCAAGGAGATTAGGAGGTATGGTAGACAGAAAATAATCAAAGCAGTCTATTTGAGTTTAATTATAGGAATAAATCATGAATCTGATACAGTCAATTTAGTTTTTCAAATCAAATTCAAACAACATACTCATTGCAATATGAATCCAAAACAACATGGTGGAGTTGGCAATGCCCGAGGAGGTCAATAGGCCGAGTATGAATTTTATGAATTGAATCCATTCACGGTTTGGGTGAATTTGTACAAAATCACATTAAATAATCAGAGAGGCTGTATTCCTGTTGGTTGAAAGTCACATAGAACATAAAACCATAACAATTATCCATATCAAAACTGTTGATAATCATAGCATTTACATCATAACGAAATCCAAACGAAATACGATTGTGTTCAGAATCGAATATGAGAAACAACTTGTGTTTATGACATCAAAGCATCCAGTTTAAGCCAATCAAACCAATCAATCCATACCATGATCAATCCAAATCGAAGGAAATCCAATCAAGGCTAAACTGGGAAAACGAAATTCCATTAATCAAAAACTTTGTATATAATGCATATAATGTGACAGATCAAATCCAAGTTGTAATCAGAGATATTTAAAGAATTAGAATTCATTATATAAAGCTGAATTATTTACAAAAAACGATTGATATCAAGCATACACAGTAATGACTGACGATGAGGCTACTTGATGGGTGAGAGAGAGTTCTGAAGAGCAGTCGAGGAAGGGTATACAGGACTTAAGCATATTCCGATAAGTTAACCAATGCGAGTCAACCGACTGAGTATAATTGTTATGAATTGAATCCATGCACGATTTGGGTGAATTTGTACAAAATCACATTGGAAATAATCCGAACTGTATTCCTGTTGGTTGAAAGTCACATAGAACATAAAACCATAACAATTATCGATATCAAAACTGTTGATAATCATAGCATTTACATCATAACGAAATCCAAACGAAATGTGATTGTGTCCAGAATCGAATATGAGAAACAACTTGTGTTTATGACATCAAAGCATCCAGTTTAAGCCAAATCAAACCAATCCAATCCATACCATGATCAATCAAATCGAAGGAAATCCAATCAAGGCTAAACTGGGAAAACGAAATTTGATTTCAATCCAAGCATGGCTATGTATAGAATGCATACACTGTGACAAAGCAAATCCATGCTGTAAACAAAACTATTCAAAACCAAATTCGAATTCATTATATAAAGCTAGATTATTTACAAAAAATGATTGATATCGAACATACCTGTGTGACGACGAGGCTACTTGATGGGTGAGAGGGAGTTCTGAAGAACAGATCTGAAGGAATGCATA
>SNQJ01S0204894.1:0-16527 GCA_010110895.2 Picea sitchensis | reverse complement strand
CCGCCTTATTCTATTTTATTGAAAGGTCTTATTAATATTGACCTTTATTACATCCGAATACATTGATCTACCTATGTGCGGGTTAGGACCTTAACATCAACTAAGGGCTGCTCCTGGTCAAACTCTCGGGTTGTGTCTTCTGTGACAAGCCAACTTTTGCATCATCCTTACTGTCTTCATAGTGATCAAATATAAGATAATCTTGTTGCTCATCATCACTAGAATATCCATAAAAAATGGGTTGTCTTTCATGTATATGATCAACCTTTAAAATAGTATTTTCATCAAGAATTTAACTGTTAAAAATATCCATTTTAGGAACAATAGTAACTGTTTCTTCTACCTGTTCATATACATGATTTTCATCAAGACATGGCTTCTCATGGATACCTATGTCGAAGACAAAATTATCCACAATCTTTTCTTCATAGGGACAACAGGTAAAAATTTCCTTACATTCGGAGTTGAGATGATACTGACTTTGAATCCTGCCACAAGGTCGGAGGTTCTCCTCTACTTCCTCAGCATCCATGAATAGCTAGGATAAAGATGTAGATTTCCTTTCTCTCAAGAGAAGGACAAGCTCTAAATGTTGAGCCATGACATAGTACACCATGGCAGTAGTCTCTGTGGGTTTGATCTCTACAGGTATACTATGATAAACACTATAAAACCTCCTATTGAAGACAACCGAGGCTTCCTCTTCGCCTCTCCTAGAGCATTAAAAGCATCCCAGTACTGATCAAGGGACTTGTTCTTAGCCCACCACTTTAAAAAAGCATTGTATATATCAACCTAAGAACGAATGGAGTCATCTCCTAAACCCTTAAACCATACAAAAAAATATTCTAACAAGGATTTGGAAAACAACCTCATGGTAACATCCTCATGAACTATCTCAAATTGATCAATAAAATTCTCGAAAGTCTCCAAATGCCTCTCAGTTGTAACATGATCCTCTCTAGAAAAATGAGGAAAGTACTTAAATAAATCAAGAGGATAAGGATGAAGATGATATGGAAGCTTTAAAGGTTTAAACAAATTTTCTCTGATTCTAGTTTTAAAACTAGTGGGCTGAATATGAGGCTTAACACACTGATGGAAAGGATCAATAGTAACAACAAGATGTGATGAGATTTGAGGAGGTTGTGGATCAGTTTCAACCTCCCTAGGGCTGTAAGGGTGATTGATTTCAGGAGGGGTTTCAATATGAAGCTCATCTTTATGAGTAGGTTGAGCTGAGGATATAACATCAGTATCTACAACACAGGCAGAAAGCAGGCCTAGTTCTTCCAAGGATGGATATATAAAGGAAGACTGGTGATCAACCGAATAAACAAAGAAAAATATGATCCTCTTTATATGTGAAGGGAAAAACAAAAATGAGCTGATAAAGAAAAACATAAGTTCATGAAGAAAGCTCATAAGATGATACCTAGTCATTCCATTCATCTTTCTGTCAATAGGATCCTCCCCAGTGGAGTCTCTGATGTGGATTCTCCATGTAGATGATTATAGTCAATTTCTATATCCCTCTCTTGTCTACCATCAAGAGTTGGATCTATGTCGTTCTTCCTAGGCAACTCTTCAATTTGCTCAAATCTGTCCCCAAAGATGACGCCATTTATGTTAGCATGAGGAATCACCCTCAGACTGTAATGAGGATAAGCCCAATAGCCATCATTTTATACAGTAAATGTAAATGAGTTTTAAGGGGGTCAAATGGATAATACTCGAGATAATAACTTTCCAACTCAGAAAACCTGGGTTGGCATGGACAAGCGATTAAGCTCTTGTATCAACTTTAGTCAATAAGTTGGAGTAAAGGTGAATAGCAGGAAGACTTTGGTGACAAAGTGTAGAGGTTTTCTATGGACATCAAGTCTTCCAACAGCCTAAGGAAGAAAAAAATCAAACACGAGATCCTCTCGAATTCAAATTTTCAGGGAAACTGAAAGACATTATAACAACGCTATAATAAAACATTCATCATAATACAATTACAACAATCCATGTGAATTAGTCAATCATGAACTCTCTCAGTATCAGAGGCAAATAAGATGGAAGAAGAAATATGACATAGATTAATCAAGAAGTCTCAAATCAATTACATAACTAGAGAACTAGAGTTCTTCATCAAAATATTACAATAAGGGAGCCTAGCTCAAACATCGACCCTTACAAAATATCAAAAATGCCTATATATAAGAAAAACTACTGCAACCATCAGGAGTGTGATCGGATTGCTGCATTTAATTTTTTCAGTCAACGTCTGCTCTATCAGACTATGGAGACAATCTTTTGTTGTCAGACACAAGCTCTTCCATCTGGACCTTCTTTGTCAGACTCCACATGCAGTTGTCTATCAGACACAAGCTCAAATCTGCCAATCCTTTCTGGATTTCCATTTATGTGTTTAGATGAGGTCTCAACCACCTCTCTCATTCTGAGTAACTTTCTTCATCAAGATCAGGACGAGGCATGACACCCATAACTATTCTTAAATGGTGCCAACTACTTGTGCGAGTCAATTTTGACACCTCAAGGTTATGCAGATCTTCTTCTATGAAAAATACAAGCGCATCAGGTAGCAGGATGATAGCGTATGCACAGTGGTGACGTGGAAATAAATTCTTGGCGCATAATTGCATGGCATGACGAGTGAGCGAAAGTCACGTGGAAGGAAGCAGAGGATGCTGGAGATTTTCAGACCCCAAACATTTCATTTTTCTTGTGAAAACCATGGCCATAATTCCACATGATCTATATCAAAATGATCTTGAGGGTAAGCCTCAATTATGCTTGATTCCTATGAAATAGGTTACAAATTCTAGTGTTAACATTTGGCTCCACAGGGGAAGGCATGCTCCCTACCAGCTGCCAAGAGCAAGTAGTTCCAGTGCCTTAGTTGTTGGGCTATGGAGTCATGATCTGAAACATCATACTAAAGAAAACAGGTTGAAAAGTACACTATTCTAAAAATGAAATAAAACACACCTGCTCTTGAGGGAGTTTATTTATGTACAAAACCTAAGTTAACTGACATTTACAAAATGTTAGGTGAAAGAAAACTTCCACCATAATCATTCAAAATATTTGATAATTGAATCCTTCACTTCAATGCAAATGATCCATAAAATACAAGGGAAGTGTGACAACTGACTAATTTCATTCTTATGATCACCCATATTACCTTCAAATGTTGATAAAAAGATCAAGCTTGCATGCTCCAAAGAATTTGAAAAGTGTAACTTTATGTACTCATCGACAGGGTCATGAATCTAAAGGCAACACATGATTAACTTATGAAAGTTTACCTTCATTATTTCAAAGTTGTTGACAACTGGCTTGATGTCCTCTACAGGAACACTTGATTGAATGACATCCACAGACATCTGTGGGTCAAAAATCTGTTTTTTATGAACTGTATGTACAAGTGGAAGAAGGCTGGACATAGGAGGTTGTTGATCCACTAATGACTGTTGATTTACTTTTGGCTATGTATAAACGATCTCTTCATGTGCCTCAACTAAGGGTTGCTCCTGGTTAAACTCTCGGGTTGTGTCTTCTGTGACAAGGCCAACTTCTGCATCATCCTTACTGTCTTCATAGTGATCAAATATAAGATAATCTTATTTCTCATCATCACTAGAATATCCATAAAAAATAGGCTTCCTTTCATGTCTATGATAAACCTTTAAAAAAGTAATTTCATCAAGAATATAACTGTTAAAAATATCCATTTCAGGAACAATAGTAATTGTTGCTTCTACCTATTCATACACATGATTTCTCATGGATACTTGCATCGAAGAAAAAATTATCCACAGACGTTTCTTCATAGGGACAACAGGTAATAATTTATTTACGTTCAGAGTTGAGATGATACTGACTTTGAATCTTGCCATAAGGTCGGAGGTTCTCCTCTACTTCCTTAGCATCCATGAATAACTGTGAAAAAGATGTAGATTTCCTTTCTCTCAGGAGATGGACAAGCTCTGAATGTTGAGACATGACAAAGTACACCATGGAAATAGTCTTTATGGATCTGATCTCTACAGGCATACTATGATAAACACTATAAAACCTCCTGTTGAAGACAACCAAGGCTTCCTCTTCCCCTCTCCTCGAGCATTAAAATCATCCCAGTACTGATCAAGGGACTTGTTCTCAGCCCACCACTTAAAAAAATCATTGTAT
Organism: Picea sitchensis; assembly: GCA_010110895.2. Lineage (NCBI taxonomy): Eukaryota > Viridiplantae > Streptophyta > Pinopsida > Pinales > Pinaceae > Picea > Picea sitchensis. Next base: position 12,327 of record SNQJ01S0204894.1, on the reverse strand, counting down.
AGATCAACCTAAGAACCAATGGAGTCATCTCCTGAACCCTTAAACCATACAAAAACATCTCCTAACAAGGATTTGGAAAACAACCTCATGGTAACATCCTCATGAACTATCTCAAATATATCAATAAAATTCTCGAAAATCTCCAAATGCCTCTCAATAGTAACATGATCCTCTCTAGAAAAATGAGGAAAGTACTTAAAGAAATCAAGAGGATAAGGATGAAGATGATATGGAATATTTAAAGGTTTAAAAAACTTGTCTTTGATTCTAGTATGAAAACTGGTGGGATGAATATGAGGCTTAACACATTGATGGCAAGGCTCAACAGTAACAACAAGATGTGATGAGATTTGAGGAGGTTTTGGATCAATTTCAACCTCCCAGAGCTGCAAGGGTGATTGAGTTCAGGAGGGGTTTCAATATGAATCTCATATTTATGAGTAGGATGAGCTGAGGATATAATATCAACATCTACAACATAGGAAGAAACTAGGTCTTCTTCTTCCAAAGATGGATATATAAAGGAGGGTTTGTGATCAACCAAATAAACAAAGAAAAACAGGATCCTCTTTATATGTGAAGGAAAAAAAAAATGAGCTGAAAAAGAACAACAAAAGTTCATGAAGAAATCTCATAAGATGATACCTAGTCATTACCTTCATCTTTCTATCAATAGGATCCTCCCTAGTGGAGTCTCTAATGTAGAGTTTCTAGGTAGATGATTACAATCAATTTATGTATCCCTCTCTTCTCTACCATCAAGAGTTGGATCTATGCCATTCTTCCCAGGGAGCTCTTCAATCTGCTCAAATCTGTCCCCAACAACAACACCATTTATGCTAGCACTAGGAATCAACCTCACACTGTAATGAGGGTAATCCCAGTACCCATCAATTTATATAGTAAATTCAAATGAGTTTTAAGGAGGTCAAATGGATAAGACTTGATATAATAAAGTTCCAACTCAGAAGATCTGGGCTGGCATGCACAATCAATTGAGGCCTTGTATCAAATTCAGTCAGTAAGTTGGAGTAAAGGTGAATAGGAGGAAGAATTTGGTGAGAAAGTGTAGAGGTATTCTATGGACATCAGGTTTTCCAACAGCCTAAGGAGGAAAAAAATCAAACACAAGATCTTCTTGAATTCAAATTTTCAAGGAAACTGAAGGACATTATAACAACATTATAATCAAACATTCATCATAATACAGTTACAACAATCCATGGGAATCAGTCAATCATGAACTTTCTCAGTATCAGAGGCAAATAAGATGGAAGAAGAAAGCTGACTTAGATTAATCAAGAAGTCTCAAATCAAGTTACATAACTAGAGAACCGAAGTTCTTCATCAAAGTATTATAATAAGGGAGCCTAGCTCAACCATCGACCCTTACAAAATATCAAAACTACCTATATATAAGCAGAACTATTGCAACCATCAGGAGTGTGATCAGATTGTTGCATTTAAAGTTTTTAGTATGTGTCTGCTCTATCAGACTCTGCAGGCAATCTTCCATTGTCAGATGTGAGCTCTTCCATATGTACCTTCTTTGTCATACTGTGCATGCAAATATCTGTCAAACGTGAGCTCAAATCTGCCAATCCTTTCTGGATTTCCATTTATGTGCTGAGACGAGGTCTCAGCCACCGCTCTCATTCTCATTAACTTCTTTCATCAGGATCAGGATGAGGCATGACACCCATAATTGTTCTTAGATGGTGCCAACGACTTCTACGAGTCAATTTTGACACCTCGAGGTTATGCAGATCTTCTTCTGTGACCAATACATGTGCAACAAGTGGCGGGACTATAGTGTATGCACAGGGGTGACGTGGATAGAAATGTTTGGAAAACACTTGCATGGCATGACGAGTGAGCGACGGTCACATGGAAGGAAGCGGAGGATTCTGGAGATTTTCAGAACCCAAACATTTCATTTTTCCAGTGAAAATCATGGGCAGAATGCCACATGATTTATACCAAAATTATCCTGAGAGTAAACCTCAATTATGCTTGATTCCTATGAAATAGGTTGCAAATTCTCGTGTTAACATTTGGCTCCATAGGGGATGGCATGCTCCCTGTGAGCTACCAAGAACAAGTAGCTCTAGTGGCTTAGTTGTTGGGCTATGGAGTCATGATCTAAAACATCATACTGAAGAAAATAGGCCGAAGTACACTATTCTAAAAATGAAAGAAAACACACCTACTCCTGAGGGAGCTTATTTATGTACAAAACCTACGTTAACTGACTTTTACAAAATGCTAGGTGAAAGAAAACTTCCACCATAGCCATTCAAAGTGTTTGATAATTGAATCCTTTGCTTCACTGTAAATGATCCATAAAAGATAAGGAAAGCATGACAATTGACTAATTTCATTCTTATGATCACCCATATTGCCTTCAAAAGCTGATAAAAAGATCAATCATGCATGCTCCAAATAATTTGAAAAGTGTAAGTTTATGTACTCATTAACAGGGTCATGAAACTAAAGGCAACGCATGATTAACTTATGAAAGGTTACCTTCATTGTTTCAAAGCTACTGATAGATGGCTTGATGTCCTCTATAGACACACTTGATTGAATGACAACCACATGCATCTGTTGGTCAAAAAGATGCTTGTTGTGAACTGTTGGTACAAGTGGAAGAAGGATGGACATAGGAGGTTGTTGATCCACTGATGACTGCTAATTTACTTCTGGCTGTGTATAAATGATCCCTTCACATGCCTCAAATAAGGGATGCTCCTGGTCAAACTATGGGGTTGTGTCTTCTATGACAAGGACAACTTCTACATCATCCTCACTATCTTCATAGTGATCAAATATAAGATAAGCTTGTTGCTCATCATCACTAGAATATCCATAAAAAATGGGTTACCTTTCATGTCTATGATCAACCTTTAAAAAAGTAATTTCATCAAGAATATAACTTTTAAAAATATCCATTTTAGGAATAGTAGTAATTGTTGCTTCTAGTTGTTCATACACATGATTTTCATCAAGACAGGGTTGCTCATGGATACCTGCATCGAAGACAAAATTATCCAGAGTATTTTCTTCATAGGGACAACAGGTAAAAACTACCTTACGTTCAGAGTTGAGATGACACTGACATTGAATCCTGCCACAAGCTCATAGGTTCTCCTCTACTTCCTCAACATCCATGAATAACTGTGATAAAGATGTAGATTTCCTTTCTCTCAGGAGAAGGACAAGCTATGAATTTTGAGCCATGACATAGTACACCATGGAAGCAGTCTCTATGGGTCTGATCTCTACAAGCATACTATGATAAACACTGTAAAACATCCTGTTGAAGACAACCAAAGCTTCCTCTTCCCCTCTCCTCAAGGAATTAAAATCATCCCAGTACTAATCAAGGGACTTGTTCTTATCCCACCACTTTAAAAAAATAGTGTATATCTCAACCCAAGAACCAATGGAGTTATCTCCCAAACCCTTAAACCATACAACATCATCTCCTAAAACGGATTTGGAAAACAACCTCATGGTAACATCCTCATGAACCATCTCAAACTGATCAATAAAATTCTCGAAAGCCTCCACATGCCTCTCAGCTATAACATGATCCTCTCTAGAAAAATGAGGAATATACTTAAAGAAATCAAGAGGATAAGGATGAAGATGACATGGAAGATTTAAAGGTTTAAACAACTTTTCTTTGATTCTAGTTTGAAAACTAGTGGACTGAATATGAGGCTTAACACACTGATGGCAAGGCTCAACAGTAACAGTAGGATGTGATGAGATTTGAGGAGACTGTCAACCAGTTTCAACTTCCCTAGGGCTACAAGGGTGATTGAGTTCAGGAGGGGTTTCAATATGAAGCTCATATTTATGAGTAGGCTGAGATGATGATATAATATCAACATCTACAACACAGGAATAAAGTAGGTTTACTTCTTCCAAGGATGGATATATAAAGGAAGTCTGGTGATCAATCAAATAAACAAAGAAAAATTGATCCTCTTTGTATGTGAAAGGAAAAACAAAAATGAGTTGATAAATAAAAACATAAGTTCATGAAGAAATCTCATAAGATGATACCTAGTCATTCCCTTCATATTTTTGTCAATAGGATCCTCCCTAGTGGATTCTCTGATGTGGAGTCAATAGGTAGATGATTACAGTCAATTTCGGTATCCCTCTCTTGTCTACCATTAAGAGTTGGATCTATGTCATTCTTCCCAGGGATCTCTTCAATATTCTCAAATCCGTCCCAGGCAACGACGCCATTTATGTTAGCACTAGGAATCACCCTCAGACTATAATGAGGATAAGCCCAGTACCCATCAGTTTATATAGTAAATGTAAATGAGTTTTAAGGGTGTCAAATGGATAATACTTGAGATAATAATTTTCCAACTCAGAAAATCTGGGTTGGCATGCACAAGCCATTGAGGTCTTGTGTCAAATTCAATCAGTAAGTTAGAGTAAACGTGAATAGGAGGAAGACTTTGGTGAGAAAGTGTAGAGGTGTGATATGGACATCAGGTCTTCCAACATCCTAAGGAGGAAAAAACTCAAATAGAAGATCCTCTTGAATTCAATTTTTCAAGGAAACTGAAAGACATTATAACAACACTATAATCAAACATTCATCATAATGCAGTTACAAGAATCCATGTGAATCCGTTAATCATGAACTCTCTCAATATCACAGGAAAATAAGATGGAAGGAGAAATATGACTTAGATTAATCAAGAAGTCTCAAATCAAGTTACATAACAAGAGACCCAGAGTTCGTCATCAAAATATTATAATAAGGGATCCTAGATCAACCATCGACCCTTACAAAATATCAACACTGCCTATATATAAGAAGAACTGCTGCAACCATCAGGAGTGTGATCTGATTGTTGCATTCAATGTATTTAGTCGGAGTCTTCTCTGTCAAACTATGCAGACAATCTTATGTTGTCAGATGCGAGCTCTTTCGTCTGGATCTTCTTTTTCAAACTGTGCATGTAGCTCTATGTCATACGTGAGATAATATATAGAAATCATTTATGGATTTCCATTTATGTGATAAGACAAGGTCTCAACCACCACTCTCATTCTTAGTAACTGCCTTCATTGGGATCAGGATGAGGCCTGACACCCATAATTTTTCTTAGATGGTGCCAATGAATTTTGTGAGTCAATTTTGACACCTCAAGGTTATGCAGATCTTCTTTTGTGACCAATACTGACACAAAAGGTGGCAGACCGATAGTGTATGCACATGGGTGACATGGATTGAAATGATTGGTGAAAACTTGCATGGCACGACGAGTGAGCGACAGTCACGTGGAAGGAAGCGGAGGATGCTGGAGCTTTTCAGACCCAAAAAATTTCATTTTTCCTATGAAAATCATGGGCAGAATGTCACATGATTTATACCAAAATGCTCCTGAGGGTAAACCTCAATTATACTTGATTCCTATGAAATAGGTTGCAAATTCTAGTGTTAACATTTGGCTCCACAAGGGATGGCATGCTCCCTGCGAGCTGCCAAGAACAAGTAGTTCCAGTGCCTTAGTTGTTGGGATATGGAGTCATGCTTTGAAACATCATACTGAAGAAACCAGGACGACAAGTACACTATTCTAAAAATGAAAGAAAACACACCTACTCCTGAGGGAGCTTATTTATGTACAAAACCTAAGTTAACTGACTTTTACAAAATTCTAGGGGAAAGAAAACTTCCATCATAGCCATTCAAATTGTTTGATAACTGAATCCTTCGCTTCACTACAAATGATCCATAAAATACAAGGAAAGTGTGACAATATACTAATTTCATTCTTATGATTGCCCATATTACCTTCAAATGTTGATAAAAAGATCAAGCATGCATGCTCCAAAGAATTTGGAAAGTGTAACTTTATGTACTCATCGAAAAGGTCATGAAACTGAAGGCAACACATGATTAAATTCTAAAATGTTACCTTCACTATTTCAAAGATATTGAAAGTTGGCTTGATGTCCTCTACATGCACACTTGATTGAATGACAACCATAGAAATCTGTGGGTCAAAACGCTTCTTGCTGTGAACTGTAGGTACAAGTGGAAAAAGGATGGATGTAGGAGGCTGCTAATCCATTGATGACTATTGATTTACTTCTGGATGTGTATAAACGATCTCTTCACGTGCCTCAACTAAGGGGTGCTCCTGTTCAAACTCTCGGGTTGTGTCATCTTTGATAAGGCCAACTTCTGTATCATCCTTAGTGTCTTCATAGTGATCAAATACAAGATAAGATTGTTTCTCATCATCACTAGAATATCCATCAAAAATGGGTCGCCTTTCATGTCTATGATCAACCTTTAAAACAGTAATTGCATCAAGAATATAACTATTAAAAATATCCATTTTAGGAACAATAGTAACTGCTTCTTCTAGTTGTTCATACACATGATTTCTCATGGATACCTGCGTCAAAGACAAAATTATCCACAATCTTTTCTTCATAGGGACAATGGGTAAAAACCACCTTTCGTTCAGAGTTGAGACGATACTGAATTTGAATCCTGCCACAAGCTCAGAGGTTCTCCTCTACTTCCTCAGCATCCATGAATAACGGTGATAAATATGTAGATTTCCTTTCTCTTAGGAGAAGGAAAAGATCTGAATGTTGAGCCATGACATAGTACACGATGGCAGGAGTCTCTGTGGGTCTGATATCTATAGACATACTATGATAAACACTGTAAAACCTCCTGTTGAAGATAACCAATGACTCATCTTCCCCTCTCCTCAAGCCATTAAAATCATCCCAATACTGATCAAGGGACTTGTTCTCACCCCACCACTTTAAAAAATCATTGTATAGCTCAACCCAAGAACCAATGGAGTTAGCTACCAAACCCTTAAACCATACAACAACATATCCTAAGAAGGATTTGGAAAACAACCTTATGGTAACATCCTCATGAACTATCTCAAACTGATCAATAAAATTCTTGAAAGCCTCCACATGCCTCTCAGCTGTAACATGATCATCTCCAGAAAAATGAGGAAAGTACCTAAAGAAATCAAGAGGATAAGGATGAAGATGATATGGAAGCTTTAAAGGTTTCAATAGCTTGTCTCTGATTCTAGTTTGAAAACTAGTGGGCTGAATATGAGGCTTAACACACTGGTGGCAAGACTCAACAGTAACAATAGGATGTGATGAGATTTGAGGAGGCCGTGGATAAGTTTTAACCTCCCCGGGGCTGCAAGGGTGATTGAGTTTAGGAGGGGTTTCAATATGAAGCTCATATTTATGAGTAGGCTAAGATGAGGATTTAATATCATCATCTACAACACAGGTAGGAATCATGTCTACTTCTTCCAAGGATGGATATATAAATAAAGGATGGTGATCAACCGAATAAACAAAGAAAATAATGATCCACTTTATATGTGAAGGGAAAAACAAAAATGAGCTGATAAAGAACAACAAAAGTTCATGAAGAAATATCATAAGATGATACCTAGTCATTCCCTTCATATTTCTGTCAACATGATCCTCCCCAGTGGAGTCTCTGATGTGGAGTCACTGGGTAGATGATTATAGTCAATTTTTGTATCCCTCTCTTGTCTACCATCAACAATTGGATCTATGTCATTCTTCCCAGGGAGCTCTTCAATCTTCTCAAATCTGTCCCCGACAAAAACGCCATTTATGTTAGCACTAGGAATCACCCTCATACTGTAATGAGGATAAGGCCAGTACCCATCAGTTTATACAGTGAATGTAAATGAGTTTTAAGGGGGACAAATGGATAAGACTTGCGATAATAACTTTCCATCTCAGAAAATCTGGGTTGGCATGCACAAGAAATTGAGGTCTTGTATCAACTTTAGTCAGTAAGTTGGAGTAAAGGTGAATAGGAGGAAAAATTTGGTGAGAAAGTGTAGAGGTTTGCTATGGACATCAGGTCTTCCAGCAGCCTAAGGAGGAAAAAACTCAAACAAAAGATCCTCTTGAATTCAAATTTTCAAGGAAACTGAAAGACAATATAACAACACTATAATCAAACATTCATCATAATACAGTTACAACAATCCATGTGAATCAGTCAATCATGAACTCTCTCAGTATCATAGGAAAATAAGATGGAAGAAGAAAGCTGACTTAGATTAATCAAGGAGTCTCAAATCAAGTTACATAACCAAAAAACCAGAGCTCTTCATCAAAATATTACAATAAGGGAACCTAGCTCAACCATCGACCCTTATAAAATATCAAAACTGCCTATTGTTGGGCCCGAGATATGATCACTTTTATGACGGTTATTATGTACTTTTTCCACATGTACATAAGTGTTTTTCATCTTTTGAAGGAGTTTTTTGAAGAATTTTATGATAAAACGGTATGATCAACATAAAGTACATATGATTCATGTTTAATGATTGTATCGAGCATAATTGATAATGTTTTCATGCTTCCAAGGATCTGATTCACATTTTTTGATGTTATAGGGCGAAAATTCACTACATTTCTTCTTCCGACACTCAATCTGGTACTCATTCCAGCACTCGTTCTGGTACCCGATCTGACACTCCTTCCAGCACTACGTATTGCACAAAAATGGAGGGCGACTTGGCGGTTATGTTATTGGTGGCCAATGATGGGCGAATTGGGAACATGGGTTTTGTTCATCCTTATCCCCTCCAGCTACTGAACTCTTGACAACTCGATTTTGGGTTGTTATGGTGGGTGATTATTGGCTTCCTCGGTTTCGGCAATTAGGGCACCATTAATGAAATTTTCCAATTTTAGAAGTGGTTTGAACCTCCTGTGATCGACCACTTGGTATGTAAACATTATAAATACCACCGCGGTGGTCAGATAATTGTTAAGAAGTAGAAGAAGTCCTGTGTTAGAGCCAAAAATGATTTTGGCTATGTTTTTGTATTTTTCAATTGCCAGAATTATATAAAACAATGTTTCTATGTTTTAATGGTGAATTCATATTGCTGAGCTCGTGATGTGCTTTTAGAGTGACCACGACTTGTTGGGGGGACCACCAGCAGTCTGGTAACTCTTCTTTAGTTTATTTATGCATTTTTACAGTTTAGTTGTCTCTCTTTATATCCTGTACATGCATTTCTATTTTGTTAATTAGTTTGTTGTTATAATTTAATTTGTTTTGACTCTCTTTTGTAGGTTGGTATGATGAATTGTGTTAGCATGCATTAATCTCGTAGTTAAGAATGGATCTGCAGACTCCTATACTAACCCCATGTGTAGTTAAATACTAGATTATGCTTTTATTTATGATTTTAGAATCAAGTTTAAAACAGATTTTTGAATAGCATAGAATAGCGTTTTAATTTGGGTTTTAATTGACAAGGATTTGATGGATGGATAGAGTTAATTCCAGTTTTTAATGATAGATTGATTATTTTAGTTTTATATAGATGTTGCTTACTTAGTTTTTGATTAATGTAGTTGTTACTTTACTTTTTAAATGTCATGCTTTAATTTCTGTTTTTAGTCATTTCTTTATTGCAGTTTGAATTGTTAGAGTTGATATAGCACAGTTTTCAATTTATGTAATTTTCTTTCTAGAATTAAATTGCAATTGTATTTCTTAGTTAATGGTTGAGTTTAGGTATGAATTTTGCTTATGTAGTGTAGTAGTATAATGATAATCTCGTTATTTTGTTGATGTTTCATATATGAATATGCAGGGTATTTAACATTGTTTTGTCATGGCTAAAATCTCATTGGATTGTTTAATCCATACCTCTCACTTTGCCATTGAAATTAGTGTTGAGCTTATACCACTGGAATTGTCCTTTTTTGTTAAGTGCCATCGAGATATCATCCGACACCGAAGACATTCACACAACCACCAACATTATATTTGAATTGTCATAGGTTAAAAGATAGTTTCTTTCTTTTGTAGATCATAATAGTTTTCTTTCTTTCATAGATTAGAATAAAGTTTTATTGTTGTTGTAGGATAGATAGACTTTGCTTTGATAGATTAGATACTAGGTTGCTTATTATAGATTAAGCATTAGTTGTTAGTATTTGTTTCTTGCAATTAAATAGATTTCCTTTCATGCATTGGAAATAGTTTTGCATTGAGCATTTAGTCAAGTTTCCTCTTAGATTTCTTTTCATGCATTAGAAATAGTTTTGCATTGAGAATTTAGTCCACTTGCCTCTTAGGCTAGATAGTTGTTCAATGAGAAGTTTTACTTTGATTACTTGTAGTAGTTATTTTCCTTTGCTTACTTGTCTATTTTCTTTAGTAGGTTAGATAGTCGTCTATTGCTTTAGTAGGTTAGTTAGTTGTCTTTGATTATTTGTCTATTGCTTTAGTAGGTTAGATAGTTGTCTTTGCTTGCTTGTCTATTTTATTTAATAGGTTAGATAGGTGTCTTTGCTTGCTTGTTTATTTATTGGCTTTGATAGGGTAGTTTCTCATTGAATGTAGGTTGGCAAGTTAAAATAGTTTTCTTTTGTCATTTTCTTATTGATATGCTTAGATAGTTGCTTATTGCTTATTGTTGAACTAGTTTGCTCTACATAGGGTTTTACTTGCTTTCTTAGGAACTATCCATCGATCCTTGGACCAAAAGTACTTAGTTTACCTAGTTTAAAGTTGCTTAGTAGGGTTTTCTCATTAGATAGGTTTTGCTTGAGTAGATTAGTCTTAGATAGATACCTTCCTTAGTTAGACTATACTCCTACCAAACCTTCTACCTTTGGCATATATTTTGCTACAACTCTAAGTTTATTTACTCTAGGTTGACAATTTAATTGAGGGTTTTTACTGTGTTTTTAGTGCATATAGAATACCCATCATTTTTGGCTTCGTTGCTAGGGAGTTGTCTCAAGGTAGGAAATAGGTAGGAATTAGATCATTTCTAAACCTTAGCATTAGTTTGGTGGTGGGGGAACTTTAAGACGAGAGGTAAGAACCTGGACATCTGCTATAGCAGGTTCCCCCAAACCTAATGGTAGATTTTGTTTTTGTTTTCTTTCATGGAAAGACCTAGGGACCCAAAAGGTAGATGTGTTAGACCTTTCAACCAAGGTTCCTTCTGACCTTTTTGGGGGAAGGAACGTTCCACTCATAAACTTTGCAGACCTATACTGAACAACAAGAGCTAGCTGAACCCAAAGAGCTAAAGAAGTCTCTAAAGAGACTAAAAAAAGGAGCACTATAGAACAAAATTTGAAGCATCAGTAATAGTGGGACATGAGGCAAGACCACTCGAGCCCTCTGATCTAGGGGATCAATTTTTTCTCAAAATTCAAAGTTCTCAGAATCGCTTCAAATCAAACGGGTGCGTAGGCCTCGTCGTCACAAACCCAAAGCAACTCGTTTGGGTTCAAACGGACGTCGAATGAGAGAGATATCGCGTTCTATTCAAATCCTCAAACAGGAAAAAAAAATGTGTTGACTGTACAGTCCGTACGGATGCTGAGTTGGCAGGGTCGTACGACACGTGGTAGGTGTTGGTTGGCAGTTGGATGACAAATCATTTCTTGACACATGGCTTGTTTGTGGTGAATGGAATGGAGACACGTGGCCCAATCAATGGCCACCATGTGTCACCTGGACAGTGGTTTAAAATTTATGTAGTTGGCAGGATTCGACCCCGCGACCTCCGAGTAGGGGTAAAGATTTGGGAAGGGCCACCCAACTGGCGTGCCACCCATATGGTTCTTACAACTATACCTTTTTAAAATTATTTAAATTTGAAATGTTTTGAAATGGGGCGTAGTCCGGGCCGAGGCTAAGCCTCGGCCCCCAGTCATATGTATTTTCCATGTAACCACCGGCGCGCACGCGCGTTCCGACCCTTTTTCCACATGTTTAAACCCTTGGCCCTTTTTGTATGAATGCGCGGTCACATGGTGACCCACATGCCCATGGACTTGGCAGTTAGGGGCTAGGCATGCCCTAATCATCCTACAGTTAACACCATTTTGCGGTTGCACCCGGTGCTGGGTTTTAACACAAATATGCATGTTGGGGCTAGGTTGAAGAGACAAAGGTGCATTTTGGCGATCCAGAGACAACAAGTTTGAAGGGGAACTTCCAGGAAGCCTATCTTCTTCAATTTTTGGCCAAACGAGGTGCCAAAAAAGCCCAGCTAGGGGTTTTTGGACATTCTGAAGCCATTGGATCCATCTATTTGGTATTTTGAGCATTGTAAAGAACATATTTCAGCACTTTGATAAAATAATACAAAAGATCCATTGGAAGCTGGACCAGGAGATGTAGCCCAAGAGAGGGGTGAACTCCTTTATCATTTGTTGTGTTATGTGTTTTCTGTTCACTATTATTTGCTGTTGATTATA
>SNQJ01S0204893.1:0-13300 GCA_010110895.2 Picea sitchensis | reverse complement strand
TGGGGAAGCATGGATTTGGTTCTTCCAGAAGGGGAGGATTGGGACGCGTCAGGTGAGAAACCAAAATGATCTTGTCAAGTGTTTTTTTTTATTTTAAAACTTATATTATTTTTTTGGGTACAATAGAAGAGTTTCTAACAGATGTATCGTTTCATCATGCAGACAAGGGAGTAGCACGCCTGACAAAGATACCAGCACTGGGACGTCACGGGGATACCCATCGTGAGGCCTTGGATAATCCCCCAATTTATGTTACAAGAGAATCCCCCCGCGAACAAGTGGATTTCCTCTTGGACTCTAGACTCCTAAGACCAAGATAGAAAGGGTGCTAGCGTTGGTCACTGACATCCTTTTAAACCTAGTTAAACTAAAGTATAGAGAAGAGGAAGAAAGCCGTACCTTTTAAATGATGTTTTTCCTCACACAGTCCGAGTCAAGCTTTGATCCCCAAGCTCCTCGATAAGTCCTACAAAACAAACAAAGATAGAACAAGCTTCCTATTCTACTAAGATTATCTTGAAAATAGATCTATCTATAGAGACAAGTTCATGTAGAAGAAACACTACCTTGAAAGAAACATGCCAAGAACATATGTATATTAATGAGAACAATAGAGAATACTTACAGAACTTGGATGAAGGTGTAGACGCCTCTCCCAGCTCTCCTTTTCCAACCCTTTGCTCAAGTAATCCACACACAAACTGATTATGCTTCAATGATATCTCCCTTATGAGATCATAAGTTTGATGCCTTCCATGTCTCCCCCTTTCACCATGAGGAGGCCTCCTTATATAGGCTTGGAAAGGCCTAACCACTTAAGATATTCTTGGGATAGGTTGAGGATCCTTCTCCTTCAGTTTTGGATCTTTCCTAAGATCGAGGCTTGACCTCAGATTCGAATCCAACCAACTCCAGAGATGAAGGGGATTCTTCCCTGATTTCCCTCAACTGTCCAAAATTCGCTCAAAAAGTCCAGCGCTCCCTCAAAAGGGGGCACATAATGTTGCAATGCTCCCCCAAAAGAGGGTACAAAGCATTGGCACTCCTTGACAGTGTATAGGGGAGCACTGCCCTCCAAAAATGATTTTTGAGTGGTTTTTTCCATGGAAAAATACTTGTACTCTTTGTCAAATGATTTCTCCTCTTCAAAACCTGTATTTTGAGGTGTCTTTAAAGTGTTCTTGATAATGTCGTTCGAGATACGACATAGGCAAGATGACAGTATTATATTTGTGACACTTGCAACCAAAATGCGACACTTGCAGCATTGGTAATGATGACACTAGGCCATCATTGTAATGAGTAATTTTGAGGTGTAACAGGAAGTAAATAAAGGAAGTGTGGTAAGGAGGGGGAGACCTGCGAAGAAAAATGCAGAGATGATGGAGGAAGCTCTTGGGTCTGAGGAAGGACTAAAAGAGGAACAATGAGTTCTGATCAAAGAAAATAGATATTGATCTAGGAGAAGGAGAGTAACCTTCATCCTTATCTATTTTTCTGTATTGGGAGAAGGAGAGTAACCTTCGTCCCTAACTTTCGTTGAGCTGGAAGTAAGAGATTGAATCTCAAAGCATCATGGCTTAAGCTCGGGGGTAACCATTGATAAATCCATTGGGAGTGATTGAACTTATGGTTGGGTGGAAACGAGCACCCCTTTCAGCAGTTGCACCACACTATATGGTTCTGATAAGTGTTTCTTGCCTTATGCTTTGAATTGTAAATAAGAGATGTATGCGAGTATTTATATGTCTATAAAGGGTTATTTCTCTATATTAAATGATTAATTTATGAATATGCGTTGATTCCCTTGAGAACCTGTATGTCTTCTTGATTTTCCATATGTCCATGTTTAGACAATCAAAGGCACCTTCCCAGGGAGCTACATCACCTCTCTAGAGTCAGAGCAAGCCTCTTGGCATAGCTACCATCTTGGTAAACTCATAAGTTATATTGCCTTGACTTAGAGCTTAAATCCATGGAAGTTGGGAAGGCATTTCCTTCGGACCAATAATCTAGGAGACTTTGAAATTACACCTATGTCCTTAACTGAAGACTCGATTAAGAGCGGGGATCATAGCCCAAGAATTATCGGAAGATCTAGGTGACCTGGGTCTAGGGTCCTTGGAGCTTGAAGCTCAGAGATGTCAGAACGCCAGGAGGGCGAGAATAATTTATTTTCAAGAAATCCTTCAAACTGAGTTATCAAAATCCTTAAACGCAAGGAGTGCATGGGAAATTGAAATCCTTTAAGGATCAAGCTCATAAGGGATAGCACTTTTCATAAGTGTTGACGAGATCCAAGAGTCGGACTCGTAGGGGAAATAAAGGTTGAGACCTTTGAAGACTAAGAAATATTCTAAGTTAGAAGTGAATCCCAGTCATCCGATCAACCGAAGTGAATCTGAGTCATTAGATCCCTCGAAGTAAATATTATGCGTCAGATCACTCGAAGAGGATCTGAGCCATTAGATACTATGAGTCCAGGAGGAGGAAAAGTTTGGAGGTTGAGATTTTTGAAACTTGAAGAGCCAGAAATCCAAATTAAACCTCAATCATCTGATCAGCTGAAGTGAATTTGAGTCGTCGGATCATCCGAAGTAGATATGAATCGTCAAATCTCGAGGACAGGTGGCGTAAATCAATGGATTTCAGGTAAAGACCCGAAGTAAACGTTAGCCGTCAGATCGTCCGAAGTAGATCTAAACCATCAGATATAGAGGATAGGTGGCATGACTCTGTGGATTCTGGGTGAAGACCGGAAGTAAACGTCGACCATTGGATCATCTGAAGTAATCCTCAAGCATCAAATTGCGGAAGTGAATATGGGCCATCAGATCAACAGCTTCGGGAAATCCATTCGAGAGTTTCTCAGTTGAGATTTGAGATTTGAGAAGTCTGAATTTCTGAAAATCCGAAGTGAATCTCAATCTCTCGATCATACGAAGTAGATCTGAGCCATCATATCATCCAAAGTAAACCTCAAGAATCAGATTGCCAAAGTGAATCTGAGTCGTCATATCAACATCTTCAGGAAATCCATTCGAGAGGTTCTCAGTTGATATTTGAGATTCACGAAGTCCGAAGTCCCGAAAATTTGAAGTGAATCCCAATCGTCTGATCATCTGAAGCAGATCTGAGCCGTCATATCACCTGAAGTAAATCTCAAGCATTGGATCACCAAGGTGAATATGAGCCATCAAATATCGTCTATTCAGGAGAAGGAAAGGTTTGAGAATTGACATTTTTGAAATCCAAACTTCCAGAAATCCGAA
Source organism: Picea sitchensis (assembly GCA_010110895.2). Classification (NCBI taxonomy): domain Eukaryota; kingdom Viridiplantae; phylum Streptophyta; class Pinopsida; order Pinales; family Pinaceae; genus Picea; species Picea sitchensis. Next base: position 10,028 of record SNQJ01S0204893.1, on the reverse strand, counting down.
GTAAATCTCAACTATCCGATCAACTGAAGTGAAGCTGAGTCATTAGATCATATGAAGTGAATATTAAGTGTCGGATCACATGAAGTGGATCTGATCCATCATATTCAGAGGAGGCGTGGTGTAGATCTAAGAACTCTAGATAAATATCCGAAGTAATTCAAATATGTCGGATCTAAGGGAGATATGGAGAAAATTTGTGGACTTCGGGTAAAGACCCAAAGTAATCCTTGATCGTCAGATCAAGAGGACACATGTTAGTGGATTATAGCCTTCAGATAGAATCCATTGAGAAAAAGGGTGAAGTTTTAGATTTGAGATCTCGACCGTTGATCGAGAAGAGGGCCACATGACCGTTGATCTAGCTGAAAGGTCAACCCCCCGAAATAAAGGCAGATTCGTTGATTAGGAGGACATGTGTCCACATATCATCAACTCAGAAGATGGAAGTATGGAAGAGAGCAGGTTTTGAGAGTTGAAACTCTCGAAACCTGAAACCATGAAGGAGATCTCGTCCATTGATTTTGCAAGAGGTCAGATATGATCCGTAGGTCTGAGAGGGGCAGATCTAAACCGCCAGTTTTAGATGTACCATCAATATCGGGAGATCGATGGTCCCATAGCATTGTGGGGATTGAAGTTGCGCGGACGTTAAAAAGTTGAGGGCAGGCTGCAATTCAAACCGTGGTTTTGAAAAGAGGACACGTGGAGGCTTGAGGAGGATTGTGGGCTAAAAAACAGTTTGATTCAAACCGCCTTTGGCCACGTTCGCAATCACATGGTCCCGTAAGCTCATTGCCTAAGGTCACATCAAGAGGGGGCTTATCTAGAAAAGGAGCTAACGCCCAGTGCTCAGAGATTTTGTAGGGGAGTGAAAGGAAAGGTCATGGGTGCTATTAAACCTGCACTAAGGAGACAAAAGATTCTGTGTTTAATTATAGAATGAGACCATCAAGTTCTCAGAGAGTCATTTGGCATTAGAATCTGAGATCCTTGACTGGAAGACTGGGTTGGTTCCCCAATGGTCCAAATTAGAACCCGTAGAGAGATAGGATTTGTTTCTATAAGGAAGACGATTTATTTTATTTTATTTTAGCCCATCATGGGTGTGTTACAAATTGGTATCAGAGCATGGTTACAACACTTGGCCTGTTTGGGCTTATGGATGAGTTGCTTAAAAAATCTATCTGGAGTACTTTTAAAAGAGTGACACCTTACTATACCTCTTTCTTAAAAGTCTGGTTAAAAATGTTATTAAAGAAAAGAATGAAACTTTCTACTGTGTGTATGCATTTAATAAATTGAACCATGTATTGTTCATGAATTAATAGACTGTTAGCTAACAATAAATGTTTTTGTCAACACTCGAGCAGTCGGTAAATCATGGGAAAACTTCAATACTAAAGGATGGTGATGTGTCATGAAGTGGGGGATGGCTCCCACAATAGAGATGAAGAATCTGACGAAAGGAGAGTGATATAAATCCCTCTGGACCTAGCTAAAACTGTGAGGAGCCTTAGGGCCGAATTACAAAGTTGCAAGGCTGAAAATGAGAGATTGATAAAGGAGAAAGAAAAACAAATATAAATTAACACAGTCTTTCTGCAGAGCTTATCTGACATATAGAGGCAACTACAACATGAACCTGCAACCAGTCATGTGGACCGACGACATAAGAAGAGAAATCAAAGTTCACTTGAGATCCGAAAACATGACTCCATAAGTTACCACACTGGGGTAAGTACCTCGAAGAAGGCCCAACCTGGAGGCAGGGGACACCCATCGGTAGATTCCTCGGGAAAGGAATCTAGAAACTCTGAAGGATATTCTAGTAGCAGAGCCAACTCACATTCTCAAAGGAAAGGAAGGAAGTAGAAGCATTCCAAACATCATGATCCTGAGGAATTCAAGAAATCAAAACCACCCTCTTTCGATGGGGAAATTAAGAAAGGAGAAGAAGTGGAAGCTTGGCTGCTTGTTTGAAATAATTACTTCAGAGTCCATGACTATTTTGAAAACTTGAAGGCTCGAATAGCCATCTTCAACCTAAATGGAAAGGCTTCCATATGGTGGGAAGACCTTAGAAATGTGAAAGGAGTCTGTGAGAAGGACTTGTAATGGAAATAGTTCGATAAATACTTCAGGAAGCAGTATCTATTAGATAAATACATGGATGGGAAGACTAAGGAATTCTATGAGCTATGGCTGGGGCAGCTCACCATAGATGAATTTGTCAATATATTCCTTGAACTACTGAGGTTTGTACCCTACATAAAAGATGAAAAGGTAAAAATGTAGCGGTTCATTAGTGGGTTACCTCGGACCTACCGAGACAGAATTGAGTTCGACGAACCAAAGACCTTAGAAGAAGCTATCCGAAAGGCGAGGTATTGTTATGAACAGTTTGGGAATAAGACATGACCTCACAAGGACTGGAAGAAGGGGAGTAGTTCAGGATTCTAGGAGAAGGGGTTTAAATCCTCAAGATTTAAGAACTATAGAAAATATTCTAGAAGGAGCCTTCCTACTAGAAGTGTATATCAGTGAAATTTCCCTTCTCAAAGTGGAAATAAAACTTTTAAGACATCCCCAGGAAATACTGATAACCTAAAGAAGGAACCCTTAAAATGATGGGGTTGTGGAGAGGATCATAAATTGAGGGACTGCCCACACAGACAACAAAACAGTAAGAAAGTCTACAACATCCAAGAAGTGACCACCATCAATGATGTGGCTAGGAGCATGCCACGAATCTATGCAGCCTTAGACAATAATCAAGCCGACCACCAAGCTTCAGTAGTGGAGCTGGAAGGTATGATCGTCGACCATCTAGTTTCTATTTTAATTGACATAGGTTATAATTTGAGTTATGTGGCCCCTCATACTGTTGATAAGTGTAAACTACAACCAATTAGACATGTTAAACAATGGTTGGTTCAATTAGCTACTGGGACCAAAAGAAAAGTGGCAGAGGTCATACCAGCCTGTCAATTCATCATGGGCGGATTGCCCACCCAAGCGACCCTTAACATACTTCCCCTGATATCTTATGACATGTTGATTGGTATGGATTGGATGGATGATTACAAAACTAAATTGGACTATTATTATAAAACTTTAGAATGTGTAAATGAAGAATGGAGAAAGACGACCCTCCAAGGGATTCAGAAGCCTGTCTCAATGAGGTAAATATCATCCCTTCAAATGAAAAAGTATTGCAGAAAGGGGTGTTCCTTATATGCCATACAGGTATTGGAATCTGTTAAGGATGAAAAACCAAACCTAGAGGACCACCCCATATTAAGAGAATATAAGGACGTGTTCTTAGGAGAGGTACCAGGTCTACCTCCGAGAAGGGATATCAACTTCTCGATAGAACTTACACCATGAGTGGTACCAACATTTATAATGCCACATAGAATGAGCATACGAGAGATGGTTGAGCTCAAGCTACAACTAAAGGAGATGATGGATAATTGCTACATATGACTGAGTGTATCTCCGTGGGGAGCATCCGTCTTGTTTGTGAAAAATAAAGATGGCACACTCCGACTGTGCATAGATTACAGACAACTCAATAAGACAACCATAAAGAACAAGTACCCCTTACCAAGAATCAATGATCCGTTCGACCAATTGGGAGGTGCTTCCATCTTCTTGAAGACCGACTTAAGGTCTGGATACCACCAAGTCCGGATTAAGGATGAATACATCCACAAAACAACCTTCAGGGCGAGGTATGGTCACTATGAATTCGTGGTGGTGCCATTTGGGTTAACCAATGCCCCCACCACTTTTATGTGTCTGATGAATAATGTACTCAGAAAAATCTTGGAATTTTTTTTATTTTTTTCATTGATGATATCCTAATCCACTCCAAGAACAGGAAGGAGCACGAAGAACATCTTATACTCGTACTTCAAGTACTAAGAGAGCATCAACTCTACACTAAGTTTAGCAAGTTCGACTTCTTTTAGAAGCAAGTCCATTACTTAGGCCATGTCATTTCTAAGGAAGGGGTGGCAGTGGACCCCAATAAGATCAGATCTATTATGAAATGGCCTACTCCAAAGGATGTATCAGATATCAAATCCTTCATGGGACTAGCAGGATACTATAGAAGGTTCATAAAAGGATTTTCCAAGATTGGCTGTCCAATCACTGCCCTTCAGAAAAGGGGGATCAAATTCATTTAGACATCAAAATGTGAAGAAAAATTTAAGGAACTGAAATACCTCTTGACCCATGCACCTGTGCTAAATATTGCAGACCCGGATAATGATTTCCTCATGTGTACAGATTCCTGCAAGGAAAGACTCGGAGGATTTCTTATGCAAGAGGGACATGCAATTTCCTATGCATCCCGTAAATTAAATGAGCATGAGATCAATTATGTGACCCATGACCTAGAGTTGGTTGCCATAGTGCATGCTTTAAAAATGTGGAGGCACTACCTCCTGGGAAGGAGATTTGTGCTTATGATAGACCATTATGGGTTGAAGCACCTGTTTGATCAACCGAAGCTCAATGCCAGGGAAGCTAGGTGAATGGCTCTCCTCAGTGAATTTGATTTCAAAATCAAACACATAAAAGGAAAGGAAAACAGGGTGGCTGATGCCCTTAGCAGAAGTATAAAAATGATTCATCTGGTAGCAGTAAGAACCTGTGAAACATATGTCAGGGAAAGATTCAGAAATGCACAAGAGACAGATGCATTTTTCAAGACCGTAACCTCATACCTAAGACAAGAGCCTACAAAGCTAAAGTATGAAGGCTACCAGATGCTCGAGGAAGGGCTACTGACTTATAGAAACATATTGTATATTCCAAAATGTGATGACTTGAAGAGGTTCATAATGGATGAACTACATAAGAGACCATATACTAATCACCCAGGATATCAGAAGATGATCATGACCACTAGGAAACAATTCTATTGGCCTGGCTTGAAGAAAGACATAGCTAACTATCTAGCTAAGTGCCTAGAATGCTAGCAAGTTAAGGCATAACACCGACATCCAGCAATATTGTTACATCCCCTACCAATCCCAGAATGGAAATGGGAAACCATCTCCATGGATTTCATCACCGGATTACCAAAGTTTATCAAGCAAAATGATGCTATCATGGTCGTGGTGGACAAACTGAGTAAGTTTGCCCATTTCATCTCTATCAAGTCAACCTGTAATTCAATAGATATTGCCAACATCTTCATGAAGGAGATATTCAAACTGCATGGCATGCCCAAAGAAATTATATCTAACAGAGACACCAAATTTGTTTCAAGCTTTTGGAAATCCCTAATGGTTGGTTTTGAGAATAAATTGTTGTTCAACACAGCCTATCACCCTCAAACTGATAGAAAAATGGAAAGAGTGAACCAAATAGTGGAAGACATGCTAAGAATGCATGTAATTCACCAGCCTAGGAAGTGGGAAAACTACCTACCATTGGTAGAATTTTCCTACAACAATGGTTATCAAGAATCCTTGAAGATGAGCCCTTTTGAAGCCCTCTATGGTAGACAGTGCAAGATTCAATCAGCTAGAGTAACCCAGTGGACAAAATTACAATCAGATCTGACATGCTAAAAGAAATGGAACATCAAGTGGTTTAGATAAGACAAAATCTGAAGATTGCTCAAGATAGACAGAAAAGTTACGTCGACAGAAAGAGAACTTCCAAATATTTCAAGACCGGAGACCATGTCTATCTCAGAGTTATACCCAGGAAGAGTTCCCTGAGAATGGGAGCCTATGCCAAGTTGGCACCTTGGTATTGTGGACCCTTTGAAGTCTTAGATAGAGTGGGACCTATAGCCTATAAGCTAGCACTCCCTCCCACTGTAAAAGAACATAATGTCTTTCATGTTTCATTATTGACGAAATATGTACATGATGCTAATCATAGCACATAATGTCTTTCATGTTTCATTATTGAAGAAATGTGTACATGATGCTAATCATATAATTGACTAGTATGTGATCCAGGTGGAGCCGGAGGGAGAATTCCTGCCAGAACCCCAATGCATATTATACAGGAAGGAAACCTCACTCAAGAACCGAACCATTCCACAGGTCAAGGTGCAGTGGAAACACTTTGGCGCAGATGAGGCTACGTGGGAAATGGAAGATGCCATGAGACAAGTATATCTGATTTTCTTTACTCCTCTACATACATGTCATGATGATATATAGAACATCGAGGACAATGTTCCTTTAAGGGGGAGGGAATTGTAAAACCCTATTTCCCCCAGTTTGTAAATATAACTATATGGGCCAAGGAAATATGGCAAACATAAAAGTGTGAATGTTTGATTTGATGGACCTTGAGTAGAAGGTCGATGAATGTAAATTCTGTTATTTTAATAGAAAATGGTTATGTGTTGCATGAATTTTGAAAGAGGGGATGTGATAAGAGAGACCACGAAATGCTTTGAAAGGTGGTGGAGGGGACCATGAATGGTGGCGTTAACCTCCACCAAACCAGTACCATGCTGGAATTAATCTGCTCAGATTAGAACAACCCCTTGACCCAGGAATGAATTACAGCTAGGACGGTAGATGGGAAGGCCTCCTCAAGAGTTAATGAGGGGATGGGGAAGACCACCCATCCGTAAGTCTTCCAAACCTAACCACAGACTGGAAATTTGAGCCACACACAATCTTGTTAAGGAAGTGCAGTGGGGAGGGGGAGTCCTGCGAAGAAAAATGTAGAGATGTGGGAGTAAGCTCTCGGGTCCGAGGAAGGACTGAAAGAGGAACAGTGAGTTCTAATCACAAAAAATAGAGATTGAGCCAGGAGAAGGAGAGTAACCTTTGTCCTTATCTATTTTTCTGCATTGGGAGAAGGAGAGTAACCTTCATCCCTAACTTTCGTTGAGCTGGAAGTAAGAGATTGAATCTCAAAGCATCATGGCTTAAGCTCGGGGTGGCCAGTGATAAATCAATTCGGAGTGACTAAGCCTATGGTTGGGTGGAAATGAGCATCCCTTTCAACAGTTGCATCACACTATATGGTTCTAATAAGTGTTTCTTGACTTATGCTTTGAATTGTAAATAAGGGATGTATGAGAGTATTTATATGTCTATAAAGGGTTCTTTCTTTGTATTAAATGATTAATTTATGAATATGCGTTGATTCCCTTGAGAACATGTATGTCTTCTTGATTTTCCATACATCCCTATTTAGTCACTCGAAGGCACTCTCCTAGGGAGCTACATCACCACTCTAGAGTAGGAGCAAGCCTCTTGGCATAGCTATCGTCTTGGTAAACTCACAAGTTATATTTCCTTGACTTAGAGCTTAAAGCCCTGCAAGTTGGGAAGGTGTTTCCTTAAGACCAGTAGTCTAAGAGACTTTGAACTTATGCATATCTCCTTAACTGAAGACCCAATTAAGAGCGGGGATCATAGCCCAAGAATTATCGGAAGATCCAGGTGACCTGGGTCTAGGAACCTTGGAACTTGAAGCTCAGAGATGTCAGAATGCCAGGAGGGGGAGAATAATTTATTTTCAAGAAATCCTTTGAACTGAGTTATCAAAATCCCCGAATGCAAGGAGTGCGTGGGAAATCAAAATCCTTTAAGGATCAATCTTATAAGGGATACCACTTTTCATAAGTGTTGACGAGATCCAAGAGTCAGACTTGTAGGGGGAATAAAGGTTGAGACCTTTGAATACTGAGAAATATTCTAAGTTAGAAGTGAATCCTAGTAGTCCGATCAACCGAAGTGAATCTGAGTTGTTAGATCACCCGAAGTAAATCTTAGGCATCGAATCACCCGAAGCGGAGCTGAGCCATCCAATACTGTGAGTCCGGGAGGACGCAAAGTTTGAAGGTTGAGATTTCCGAAGCCCGAAGAGACGGAAATCTGAAGTAAACCTCAATTGTCCAATCAACCGAAGTGAATCTGAGTCGTCGGATCATTTGGAGTAGATTTGAACTGTCATATCTCGAGGACAGGTGGCATGAATATGTGGATTCCAGGTAAAGACTCGAAGTAAACGTCATCCGTCAGATTGTCCGAAGTAGATCTAAACCATTATATCTAGAGGACAGGTGGCATGAATCTATGGATTCTGGGTGAAGACCCAAAGTAAACATCGACCGTTGGATCATCTGAAGTAAACCTCAAGCGTCGGATTCCCAAAGTGAATCTGGGCTGTCAAATCAGCAACTTCAGGAAATCTATTCGAGCGTTTCTCAGTTGAGATTTGAGATTCGCGAAGTCCAAATTTCCATAAATCCGAAGTGAATATCAATCACCTGATCATCCAAAGTAGATCTGAGCCGTCAGATCATTCGAAGTAAACCTCAAGTGTTGGATTCCCAAAGTGAATCTGAGCCATCAGATTAGCAGCTTCGATAAATCCATTCGATATTTTCTCAGTTGAGATTTGAGATTCGTGAAGTCTGAAGTCCCGGAAATCCGAAGTGAATCCCAATCGTCTGATCAACCGAAGAAGATCTGAGCCTTCAGATCACCCAAAGTAAATATCAAGCATTGGATCGATAAGGTGATTCTAAGCCGTCATATACTATCTATTCAGGAGAAGGCAAGGTTTGAGAGTTGAGATTTTCAAAGTCTGAACTTCAAAAAATCCAAAGTAAATCTCAGCCGTCTAATCAACCTAAGTGAAGTTGAGTCGTCTGATCATCCGAAGTGAATATCAAGCGTTGGATCACCCGAAGTGGATTTGAGTCGTTGGATTCAAAGGAGCTATGGTGTAGATCTGAGAAGTCTGGATAAATATCTGAAGTAATTCATATCCATCAGATCTAAGGGAGACGTGGAGCAAATCTGTGGACTCCAGGTAAAGACCCGAAGTAATCCTCGATTGTCATATCAAGAGGACACACGTCAGTGGATTATATCCTTTAGATAGAAGCCATTGAGAAAAAGGGTGAAGTTTGAGATTTGAGATCTTAGAAGTATGAAACCTGAAGGAGATCTCGATCGTTGATCGAGAAGAGGGCCACAGGACCGTTGATCCAGTTGAAAGGTCAACCACCCGAAGTAAAGGAAGAGTCCTTGATTAGGAGGACAGGTGTTCGTAGATTGTCAACTCGGAGGATGGAAGTACGTAAGAGAGCGGGGTTTGAGAGTTGAAACTCCTGAAACCCGAAACCATGAAGGAGATCTCATCTATTGATTTTGAAAGAGGTCAAATATGATCCATAAGTCTGAGAAGGGTAGATCTGAACCACCAGTTTTATAAGTACCGTCAATATCGAGAGATCGATGGTCCCATAGCATTGCGGGGATAGGAGTTGCGCAGATGTTAAAAAGTTGAGGGCAGGCCGCAATTCAAACCGTGGTTTTTAAAAGAGGACACGTGGATGCTCGAGGAGGATTGCAGGCTGAAAAACAGTTTGATTCAAATCACCTTTGGCCATGTCTACAATCACGTAGTCCCGTAAGGTCATTTCCCAAGGTCACATCAAGAGGGGGCTTATCCAAAAAAAATCTAACACCCAATACTAAGAGATTTCGCAGGGGAGCGAAAGGAAAGGTCGTGGGTGCCATTAAAACTGCACCAAGGAGCCGAAAAGTTCTATGTTTAATTATAGAATGACACCATCAAGGTCTCAGAGAGTCGTTTGGCTTCATAGTTGGATATCCTTGACCGGAAGACCAGGTTGGTTCCCCGACGGTCCAAATTAGAACCCGTAGACATATAGCATTTGTTCCTGTAAGGAGGATGATTTTTTTATTTTTATTTTAGCCTGTCATCGGTGTGTTACAATCCGTGTTAAAGTAAGTTGTAATGACCATAAATATATCATACTTAGTGAATCTTTGAGCTTAAAAGGGTCAAGAATATTTATAAATGCAGACCTCATTCCCAAAGACCAAGATGAATTAAGGAAGGAAGTTCAAAAGGTAAAAGAAGCCAGGAAAGAAGGAAAATGGGCAATAATTAGAAATCAAAAAGCTATTGTTAGTGATAGAGACCAGAAGGATAATAATAAATAGGGATTCGGGACACTCGAGATCCTTTTTTGGAATTGTCGTGGATTTCCATGG